>CAOLHI010007331.1:0-15913 GCA_948474755.1 Ctenosaura bakeri
CCCATTGGGGGCGGTTTGGAAAAAAAATGTTTTTTTCTCCACCTACCAAAAGGCCTTGGATGGGGTTTTTTTTTTAACCCCTGCCAAATTTTTAACTTTTTAACCTTAAGATTTTTAAACCCCCAAAAAATTTTAAAAAAAAACTTCTGAGAAAAGGATAACAACCAAATTTGCCGGCCTGTTTCAGGGATTAATAATCTTTAAGGGTGTAAAATACTGTTTCATGATGTGTAGCATGGTGTTGAGGGGGGACAAAGGAAAAGTTTTTCGGACAAAGGCTTCCAGTTCCAAATTTCCAAGAGCAAACAGCCTTTCCCCCAAAGAATTTTTGGGCTTTTTCACTGCCATTCTTTTCGCTACTCAAAAAGATGCTTTTAACTGTTGTTAAGCGGATGAAATTTCTTTGCTATTTTTCTCCTCAAAGGAAACAACAAACAATTATAACAATTTTCTTTGCTGCATGAAAGTCTTTGAAAACTCTGCATTTTTGGTTTTTGACTCCAGTAAAACTAAACCAGATAGATGAGAAAATTCAAGATTATGCTGGAGAGGATGTAAAAAATGGTAAAATTTGATATGTTGGAACTGTAATAAGATAAGGGAATTTTGGCTGGTTTTTAAAGAGATAAATGAGATAACAGGATTGAGGTCCCAGTATGTCCAAATATGAGTTGCTTTTATTTATAATGAGGTGGAGTGTACCCGGGTAAAAAAAACTAATGACAAATTTGTTAAGCAGCGAGGTTAATAATACAAAAAAAAGGAAAACAAATGAAAAATTTAAATGAGGAATGGTATAAAGAAGTGTGGAATAGAATTAATGATAAATTAACATGTAGAATTAGATTTATGAAAGGTTTAGTAAAAGGGAACGATTTTTAAGAAATTTGGAAAATATTTTTGGAAAAAGTTTTGATAAGAGATGGTAAAGTTCCCTTTTACAAGAAGAAACAAAATTTTTTTTAAAAGGATTAAATAAAAAGTTGGCTTGGGGGGTGGGTTCCCCTTTTTTATGATAATAATGTGGTGTTTTTTTAAAATTTGGGGTTTAGTTGTTTAATTTTGTAAAAAATAAAAAAAAAAAAAACAAAACAAAAAAAACAAAAATAAAAAATAAGTTAAAATATAATTAGCTTTGGGGTTAAAATGTTAAGTAAAAAATTGTTTTAGTAATAGCTTGATTAAATTTAAGGGAAAAATTGAATTAAAAATGATATTATATAATAATGAGTATAATAAATAAGAATTAGAGACAGGTAATAAAATATATAAGTAATGGGATATAAAATATGCTGAAAAATTTTTTGATTGTAATTATAAAAGAGAAAATAATAATGTAAGTTTTTTTTGGTTAAAATCTTTTTGATTTATTATTAGTTGTACCACATGGTGTTTTATTTTTGTGTTTGTGTTATGTTAATAAAATAATAAAATATTAAAAAAAATTAAAAAAAAAAAGAAAACCTGCTTTAAGGACTATTCACTGTTTGGGACTTTTTGGCACAGAATTCCCTATGGTTGTTTTGCACAGAAAACAGTATTTTTCACGGGAAACAGCATTTTTTCTGAACATAAAATGATATTTTTGTGCAAAAATATTATTTTCTGTTACACCATATGCACAAACACAAAACAAAACCCTACTTGCAAATTTTGAAAAAAATAATCCCCAGCTGCAAACATTCCAGACAACTCAGGTTTCTTCTCTTTAGTGGTTTTTTGCTCTGAGAAACTGTTTTTAGGGACCTTTTTGAATATTTTTTAATCTCTCCATCCTGGTTGTACCAGACTTCTGATGGTGTAGGTCACCAACCAGATTTTTCCTTTTTGCATATTTGGTATACACTTGCATTAACAATTACACAAAAAGATTTTCTTGAACCTGTAAACATGTTTTATTGAAACAACAACAACAACAAGAGGTAATTGGGAATTTATGGTGGTGAGACTATGCTTTTCTATCCCAAACACATAGATTTTAAACCTCATAAAAAAATTTCTAGGAGAGGTAAAAAAAGGGAAACCAGGCTATTTACAAAACAAAAAGGGAAAAAAAAGATTAGACCCTTTCCCAAACAGTGAAGGGTTCATGGTGTTTCTTATCAGATCCAAATAATGCAGGCTTTCCCTCATTTGCTTCTGCACAGCTCCTCCGTAGGTTTCCTTTTGATTCGGAGAAGTGCGAGTTCATGCATCCCCCTCTTTGGCAGTGCCCACCCCACTCCCCCCTGCCCGGGTGGCTGTGATTGGTTTTTTTTTTCTTTTGGGTTGGTATGTTTGTATGTCCTATGTAGGTAGTATTTGCAGGTGTATAAGGGCATTTTTCCCCACCAAAATGCCTTCTGAAAATGGGTGCCTATATGGTAACTCCTCCCACCCAGGCAGCCCCGGCGGAGCAAATTTGGGAAACATTTGTCTCCCCGTATCTGTCCCACTTTTGGTGATTCCCCGGGAATGGGGGAAGGGTTTTTACACACACACACACACACACACACACATCCTTCCTCCCTCCCTCCCTTTCCAACCTTGGCGGGAAAAGTTTCCTCCAAGGAGGAGGGGAATGGGGGAAGCGCCTTTTACACACACACACACTTCCTCCCCCCCTTTTTCCAACCTCGGCAGGAAATTTCCTTGGAGGAAGGAATGGGGAAAGCAGCTTCTTACACACACAGCCTCTCTTTCTGCCTGGGCGGGGGGCCCCCCCCCACAGATAAGACAGGAACCAGGAACGAGTACTAAAACATTTTTTCCCAAATAATATAGTCTGAAAATGGGTGCTCTTATGGGCATTAAGAAAAGATTACCAAATGTAAAAATACTTTGTGATGTGGGTTGTTAAGTGCACCCGTAAAAGCCATGTGACTTTAGCTGAGTCATGCTGAGTCATGATGATGAGCAATAGGGAAGAAGGTTCATAGGGGGGGGGGAAATGCAAAGGTTGGCAGGATTGCTGGGTTGGTGTGGGGTATAAATGTGGGTGGAGTGCTAGCCATAATTTACATGCTTAGGGCTGGGAGGTTTGAAAAGGACAAGCGGGGGGATGCTGGAATCCTTTTGGGAGATTCTTGTAAATATGTACACATTGTAACTGAAGAATAAATTGCCTTTTGATAGAAGAGAACAATTGGTGTGGGTGATTTTTTCCTGGCTACAGTGCATTGCTCTAAGATTTCTCTGCTGGTGGGCATGTTTCCCCAAAGCTATGGGAGCAATCTGTGTCTAATGCCAGCAAATACAGTAAAATTTTAAAAAACGAAAACAGCTCTCCCCTTTTTAATGCCTGTGCTGTTTTTTCTCTGGTTGCTCCATTTTCTAAAGTTTGCGGGAAAAAAAACAAAAAATGGTGTCCAGTTTTTGTTTAGAAAAGTTGGAAAAAGTGAGTATGCCCACACCCCCTGTCCCCCCAATTCACTTTGGGGTGCGGATTGGTTTCCACCACTGCAAAATTGGAATCTGCTTGTTTTTAAAAAATTTTGGGTTTTAAAATTTTTGGTTTTCAAAATAGCTTGTTTTCCCCACTACATGGGGGTCCTGAATTAATTTGGGGGTTTGATGGTAAATAAAGTAAACCCTCCCGCTCTATGTGCAGAACAGCTCTGTGCCAAAACACATCAATCCACCTTTTAATAACCCCATGTAATAGCATACCCTAGCTTCCTACCTCCTCTTCTACATATCCATTTTTTGTTTTCCCTTTTCGGTATGTTTAAAAACAATGGCTGGCTTTTTCTTGTTTTTTTTTAAATTTTCCCAGATCTTTAGATTGATCCAAACAGCTTAGAACTGTGCAATTCCACTCCTGAATCAAACAGGGCCATTCTATTCTGATCTAATTTTATCTGTTTCACTCCTTTTTTTTTTTTTTGGAAAGGCCAGATCAGTTGCACAACCCTAGCCCCATCCACCAGGGAAAGGGAAAACCCCTGACAAAATGTTTTATGTCTTTTATACACTAGGCAATTTTTTTAAAATCCATGGGTAGTCCAGCATTTTTTATAGCTGGTTTTAGTGCTATTTTATATTTTCTGGATTGCAGAGATTTTTCAAGAAGATTTGTGACTTATTTTTTTTTTCATGATTCTTTTCCCTGGTTTTTTAAAAATTGCTCAGTTTTTGAGAACGGGGTAATTTTTGTCCCCCTACTTTACAGAGGGCAAGCATTTTTTAGTGCAGGGGTTTGGGCCCTTGTTAGAGTGTCCCTTAAACCCACTCCATGTTTTAATCAGAACTTTAAAGGATTTTCCAAGAACATATAATGATATGACATGACTTTTTGGGGGAATGCTGGATAATGCTAGTAACATTGAAAGCAATAGGAAAAGAAAATTTACAGGTGGGGGGGTTCGGGGGCCTTTACTTTTTTTCCCACACTCTACTGTACTTTAATTGCCATGGTAACATTTTAAAAAATTTGGGGTTTGTAGTTCAACGAGGCTGAAGAGGTCTCCAGCTGAGAATTCTAAATGTTTCCCCTAAACAGCAACTCAAAGGGCCTTTTCCCATTATACTGCTATAGTGCTTTTTTTCCCACCTTAAAATATTATGTGTTATTTCACGGGAAAAAAACCCTACCCCGGGGGTTTTCAAGTTTAATTTTAAAACCCTGATTCAAAGTGCCTGAGAGGTCCCCAGAGGGGGCAGGGTGGGCAGCAATGTTCAAAGATCAAAACCAGGTCAGGCCAGAAAAACCCCCGGGTCACGTCCCCCCGGGAAAACCTCAAGCTGTGCAAACCCACAACAAACAAAGGGTTCTCAGCCCCTGAGAAGCCGACTTGGGGGGTTTAGTTGTCTCCCCAAATTTGAGCAAATATTCCATCAGGCGAGGGCCTTTTAAATGAAGTACACCACAAACTAAGACAGCCAAAGATCCTAAACTTTGGCAACCCTTGCAATCCCTTTCCACACAAAAGAAAGTTGCCATGCTGGAGCTTCTTTTATCACTCCAACACCCATTGTTCTCCCTGGGGGGGGTTTAGTCCTCCGGGTTTTTTTTTCCCCCCTACAAATCGTCCCATTTTTTGAGTAGTGCTTTGGAACTCCCAGTCCCCCCCAGCAGACCATTGTTGGTCCGGGTTGAGTGATCCCCTGGGCTATTTTAGGTGAGCCCCACTTCTCCCTTTCCCTTTGGGACCCAGGACTTCAGGAAAAGGTGCGGGAATTCCCAACTATCCCCCCAATCCCCTTTATTTTCCCTCTTTTTTGTTTTTTAAAAATAGCTCTTGGGGGGTGTTTTCGTGATTGCATTGGTGTGTGAAAATTTTGCATTCAATAAAATCCTTTATTGGACTTTTTTTGTTTGGTTTTTTTTTGGCCTGACCTCGTAAAAACTGGGTAAAAAACCCTCTGGGTTTCCCCTGCCTCTCGCATGGCTTTGCTTGTGCTCCGGCTATTTCCTTTCCCCCATCCTTGGGGGCACTTTTGGAGGTGTCCTCCGGACCTTAGAAATCAAAGTAACATATGGAATCCTTGGGTTTGCAGTTTTAGGGATAGGCATTTAGAATTCAAAGCTAGTGAGCGGGTTTGGCCTGAGAAACCCCCCCAAACCCCCAAAATTCCACAGGAGGGAAAGTGGAATAATAGCTATAACAGTGTAGTACAGAAAGGCTTTTAAAGTTCCTATTTTTGAGTTTTTTTTAGTGCTTTGAGAAGCAACTTCAAAGTTTAGATTAAAATTGGGAATGGATTCACTTCTCTGCTAACGGCAAACCCACCAGTGCTTGAAAAGCTGCCCCTTAAATTTTAAAGAAAAACGGGAGGGGGCTTGCTTTTCCCATCATACTGGGCACGGGGTTTTCCATAGATTAAACCAAAAAGGGCACAGGCCACCTGACCTTTTTCAAGACTGGGTTTAGTTTATTCCATTTTAATTGCATGGCAACATTCTTGGAATTCGGGGAAACTGGGGAAAAGTTTTAAATTTGGGGCCAGAGAGTCTATTTCCCTCCCCAAACTACAAACCCCGGGACTGTTGAAATGTGCCATGGCATTTTTAGCAGAATATAGAGCTATGATTATGTGGTGTGAAAGGGCCCCTCCCCCAGATTTTCCCCATGGTATTTTTACGAACAGTGATTTTTTTAAAAAAATTTGCAAATTTTGTGTAAATTTGTGTTTTTGGGGTGGGGTTATTTGTAAGTGACCACCCTATTCAAGAATCTCACTACTGAAAGCAGCTTATAAACTGGGTAAAGAGACAAATTGCAATCTTCAGCTAACTCATTTCTAACTATTTGTATCTCCCCCCTTTCTCCCTTTTCAAGAGCTATGTATTTCTGTCACTTTCTAAGCCATATGGACATATCCTAACAATTTTGGTACCACAGCAAGTCATGCACAAGGTTTTCATGCGCGCGCACACACACACACACACTCTGTGTGTGTGTAGAGAGATTGGGGAGAGTGCCTGGAAGCAAAGCTTTTATAAGAAATCAAGCAATTTAAAAATCTCTTATTGTGAAGGTGTATGTTTCATTTTTTGTTCATCGTTATGGGGAAAAAACAGGGAAACTCCTCCTAAATGAGAATTTTTCTCTCTCTTTGGGGAAAAATTTTTTTCCCGTCCCAAAATTTTACCACTGAAGTACTTAAAACTTAGTTTAGTATTGAGAAAAAAAGAAGAGGACAAAAACTACCAAGGGAATAGAAAAAGGGGTCAAAGGTAAATTTCAGATGTGAACAATTTTTTCCCGTTTAGTCACTCCCAAAGCAAGAAATCTGGGGACTGGAAAAGGGAAAACCCCCCCAGAGGGGCAAAAATTCTTATTGGAGGACAGTGCCCTCATTTTGGCCTCCTCTTCATAGATATGCCCCTGGGTTTAGCAACCAAATGTTCATGGATTTAATGGATAAAAGAAAACACCAGAAGGCATCACAGTAAAACTTTTCCCGGGACTTGCCCCCAAAAGGGGGCCTTTATTGTTATTATCATGTATGCCTGTCTTTTTTTCTGCTCTGTAGGAGGGTGATGTGGTTAAAGGGTTTTCACTTATATACATTTTACCTAAATTTTTAAAAAATTTTCAGCTTGAAGGGGAAAGGGGGTGTAGGGCTGACTCATTATATCCTGGTCACTCCTTTGGAAAGGAGTAGACGGCAGGTAGAATTTGGTTTTTGACCCCGCAAAAATCCTTGACAGGGCTGACAACTCCCTTCCCCGCAGCTACCTTCTAGCCAAACAGCTTCTCATAAAAACACTGGGAAAAGGGGGTTTGGGGGAAAAAATAAAGGATCATGGAATTTACTCACCCTTGTGGGAAATTTTCCCCCCGGTTTGTTTTTCAGCATTATCTGTAGGAAAAATTACAGAGATTTTCAAAGATATCTGAATGAACACATATTCAGTATAACACATAAACATCCCTAATTATATTTATATCCCCATAGTCTGAGATAGCAACTGTGGAGGGGACTGGGACCAGGGCCATTCCCCCACCTCATGGCCCACTGTTACATTTTTGTGACCATTTGAGTATTTTTAAAGAGGTTTTTAAAACCTTTTTTGGGTGAATGTTTAAAATTGAAAGGGGGTTTGGGGGCCGGGTCTCCCCAGGTGGCTTTGTGGGCTCAAAAAGGCCCCCCGACTGATCTTCCCCCAAACCCCAAGGGGTTTCCAAAACAACAATCAGGGTAGGCATACAGACTGAATGAGCCTGGGGCTGAATTCTAATATGTGGACACCCAAAGTAAAAAAACAGTAATTTTAATGGCATGTTTTCCCCCCTCCCCCGTTTTGAAAACCCTAAGCAATTGGGAAGGGGAAACCCCTGAAGTTATTTACCACTAGAAGAAATGTTCCCCCTTTTCCCCGGCCTGTGATGTCTATGGCCATTTTTGCACTGGACTGCTATAGTGCTATGATTCCACTTTTCAACATCTGGCCCCTCCCCCAAAAATGCAAACCTAGGATTTCCTAGGGGTTTCCAAATGGAATCATAGTGCTATAACAGTCCAATGCCCGGGAAAAGGGGCTATGGGGATGGAAAAACTCATATTTTGCTTTTCAAAATTTTTTTGCTTTTTTTGGGTTATTACAACTGGCACTTGAACACAATGTTAACTTCCATATCTCCCCCTATCAGCCCTACTCCCAAAAAGCAAGACTAAAGGGCAAATTTTTTTCCCACACTGTTATTGGGGCCCCTTTTTTCCCCTTTTAACATCCTATGGAATCCTGGGAAAAATTTTTAAATTTTCAGCCATGAGTCTTGGCCTTAAATGGGAACTCCCAAAACCCCCGAATTCCCCCAGGGTGTTGAAAGCAGAAAGATAGCACTATAACATTAGTCCCGGGAAAAGGCCCGGGGAGCCTTATATACCAAAACCTTTAAAATCATGTTGTTCCCTTGGAATCCCCCTATAGCCATTCCCATGATGGTATCAGGTTATCAACACTGTCTGCCACACCCTTTTTAACCCTTTTTGGATGAGTAGTATCATTCACACTGTTTTTCCCCCCCACATTTCAGCATTTTTGTAAGTCCTATTTTCCCCCACATCTAATGATTGGGCTGGGGGTTTCTGGGCAGAGATTTCATTTTGGGGGGTAGCTGAGGGAGGACAACCTGGGAATGGCCACCCCCCTACCCTCTCTGGATCAGCCATGGAAGGAAGCACTATAGGAAAATGCACTCATCCAAACTTTTATTTTTGGGGGGGTCATTAACAGATTATTTACAGCATGAAAAATGGATTTCAAATGGATTGCAGTGCAATAGCTCTTGGGAGCAGCAACATTGTGCAATAGGACTAAAAACCCCAAAACCCGGAATAACACTTTGTTCTGGCGCTATACACCTTGGTTTTAAAAAGCCCTGAGATTTCTGACTGTAGATGCTGCTGTCTTTCTTTCTCCCCTATTGTATACAGACATGGTGTGAAGGGAAAAGGCGCTGTAAAGTCCTGTAACAAATTCAGCCAGGCAAGCAAGCCCTGCCATAAGAGAACATGTACCATGGGGATAGCTGGGTATGTGTCCTATTTTAATAGGGTTGGGAAATTTTTTTAAAAAAAATTTTTGTCTCAAAAGTGGGGTTTAAGTCTAGTTCAAAAGTTTTAAACTTGGGAAAAAAAGAGAACTTTTTAAGGACACCATCACAATCTTTTCCCCAATGCCCAAAATGTACCATATTTCTATTTAAACTGCAATAATTATTCTTGAGAGATAGCCATGCCCCGTTTATTTTGGCCAAAAAAACAGTAGATGGATGGAAAAGGAATCTAGGAGCAGCTTTTAAAACTAGGGTTGCCAGTTTAAGATCATCTCATAAAATCATAGAAATGTAGAAATTGGAAAGACCCCACGGGGCCCTCCATTCCAACCCCCTTTCCATGCAGGAACACCCTAAAATTCCCCAAAAGATGGCCGTCCAGCCTCTGCTTTAAAAAACCCCCAAAAAGGGGGAACCTTTCCCCTACACTCCAAAAGGGAGTGTTTCCACTGCCGGACAGCCCTGACTGTCAGGAAGTTCTTCCCCGAGGTTGGGGGGAATTCCTTTCCCGCAGCTTAAAACCCTTGCTCCTTGTCCTGGTCTCTGGAGCAGCGAAAATAAGCCCTCCCCTCCTCTACATGGCATCCCTTCAAATATTTAAACATGGCTACCCGTGTCCCTCTTCCCTTTTCTCTTCTGCAACTAAAACTACCCAGTTTTTCTATGTCTATCCTCATAGGGCATGGTTTCCAGGCCTCTCACCTTTTTCGCCCTCCTTGGACTTGCCCCAGTTTGACCATGTCCTTTTTTAATTGGGGGCCCCAAAACGGGGACAGTTTTCAAAGAGGTCTAACCAAAGCAGAGTGAGTGGTACCAGTCCCTCCCTGGATCTAGACACCATACCCCTTATTAATGGGGCCAAGTTGGGTTGGTTTTTTTGGCTGCCGCATCACACTGTAACTCAGTTTTAGCTTGTGGTCTTTTTAAGATTTCCTAATCCCTTTCACACGTCCCTGCTATCCAGCCACTCCCCCATCCTATATTTCTGTTTCCCCCTTTTTTTTTACCTGAGTGTAGGACCTTTCACTTTTTCTCTGTTGAATTTCATTTTGTTTGCCTTGGCCCAGCCCTCTTTCCCGGTCATTTTGAATTTTGATCCTGTCCTTTGTATTACAACCCCTCCCAGTTTGGTGTCATCTGCAAATTTTTATGAGCATGCCCCCTATCCCCCTTTATCCAAGTTGTTGATAAAAATATTGAACAGCACTGGGCCCAGGACAGAACCCTGTGGCACCCCCTAGTAATTTTCTCCAGGATGAAAAGCACCCTTTTGTAATACCCTTTGGGTTGGGGTCAACCAATTAAAAACCCAAAAAAGTCCCTGTCCACCCACTTTTTACCAGCTTCTTCAAAAATTCATGGGGAATTTTTCAAAGGCCTTTTTAAAATTTGGAATATGCTACATCCATAGCATTCCCTTCATTTCAAGCTGGTAACTCTATCAAAAAAAGCAAATTAGTTGGATGACTTATTTTTGAGAAATCCATGTTGATTTCTTGTGATTACTGTGTTGTTTTTCTAAGTGATTAGAAACTGACTGCTTATTGATCTGCTCCAGAATTTTTAAAAGATGTAGGCTACTACCCCGAAATTTTTGGGTTTTTTTTCCCCCCTTCTTGAAGATGGGGACAACTTTGGCTCTTTTCCCAGTTGCTGGAACTTCCCCTTTTTCCCCCAAGATTTCTCAAAGATTATAGAAAAACCCCCAAATAACCTCTGCAAACTTTTTTAATGTCCTGGGATCAATTCATCTGGCCCGGGAAAGTTTAAATTCACCCCAGTGGGGGTTTTTCCCCCCTGTCCACCTTTCCCCTTTAATTTATGTTTTTCCCCCCTGCTTCCTCCCCTTTTCCCCCAACCCCCCGGGTTGAGTTTTTATCCTTCTGGGAAAAAAAAAAAGGCAAAAAAATTTAAGTGTTCTCCCTTTTCTTTCCCTGTGAGTAATTCGCCATCTTCTTTGCGCAGCGAAGGTCCTAAGTCTGGGCCCAAACTTGAGATCTTTAAGGATAGTTCCCAGTGATTTTCTTTAAGCATTTCACATTTAAATACCAACCACAGAAACTCACCCTTTTTTCAAACACACACAAATATAAACATGCACACAAGTATAAACAGACATACAGAGAGGAATAAATTTTTCTGTTTGGACACTGACAGAAATCTTAGCTGAAGGGCTGTTCCCAGATCAAGGTGAAATAAGGGGGATTTTTTCCAACTTATTTAAGGGAAACAGGATAACAAACATTTAACCCATTCCCTTGCTTCTAGCCAGAAGGTGGACACAAGAAAGAGAAAAAGCGTATCCCATGATGACTGCGTGGGACAAAAAAACTAACTAACAAAATCTTAGCGCCCTGCAAGTTTTTTTGCAAATTGGAGCAAAAAACCAATTACCCCTTTTCCAAATTTAGTAAGCTGCTGCTCCCTTAGGCCCTCTGGGGTAACAGCGCCCCCCCCGGCATGGGGAAGTGAGAGGAGCAGGACCGCAGCAATGTTTCTCATGATTCATTTGGTTGTCCCCCTTTCTTGCATTGCTAGCCGGGTGCAATCACACCTTTATCCTGACTAAAAACTTTGGCGAGGGCCCCCCTGTCATGAGCCTTCCATTGCAGCTGGCCATGCAAAAAGAGCTGGAAGCATGATGATGTTCTTCCTTCCCCAGTCCCACATGGGAAGAAGGCTGGCTGCAGTGCAGAAAGAAGGGACATGTCCCTCACGCCCCCTTTTCCCCCAGGCAGGGGTTTGGGGGTGTGGAGGGAAGCACTGGGGGCATGCTCCATCCCAGCAGGGAATTCCAGGATTGTGATGGGATGATGTAAGAGAGCATTGTCCTTTTTGGCAAGGCCCCTAGCTGAGTTGGAGATTTGTGGGGACCCTTTTTATCACTTGCCAGTGGCTGGGGCCTCCCAAAACTACACCTTCCTCTCCTACCTGGAGATGACCTATAAAAACTGGAGACTAGGGCTATGCCATGAGACATGGCAACTCCCGATTAAGAATGATTTGTCTTTAAGTATTGTGGATTTCAATATTTTTTCAGATGCTCCCATTGATAATAAAATTTCTATTAATTTAGCATATATCCTACCTGTACATGGGTTCCCCAAATTTTTTTGTAAATCTTTTCCCCCCTTTTTTTTTTTGGGCCTATTTCTACATGACACTTTCCCTCCCTTTTTTGGGGGATTTGTCATGGCATTTCCTATATGCCTATGGGGATGTTATAGTGGAGGAAAAAGAAGACCTGAGAATAGATTGGATGCTTTGTGTTCTAATTTCTTTTTTTGCCTGGACATTCAAAAAAAATGTCTAAAAAGTCTATGGACTTGAGTAATTGTTAAAAACATGCACATAATGCCCCTTTTAGTTGGTGGCATCTGGGGTGCCTTTCTTTTTAAGGGGAAGGAAAGCCCCTTTTTAATGTTCCTATACAAAACAAAGAAAAACATCTCCCTGCAAGGAAAACACCAAGATACAAACTGCATAATTTTTTCCCCGTTGCACATTCTTGTGGAAAGTTTTTAAACCAGCTTTATAGCCCATGAAGTTTTTTTAAAATTTTTTTTAACCTCATCATGGTAGTCTGAGATGGTGTGCCACTTTTGTCCCCCCCCCAAATACTATCATTTTTCTTTATTGATTCCTGGGTCTGTTTTCGGTTGGAGTTGACTTCTTCTTCTTTTACCAAGCAACATTACTTTTCTTGGTTTCTACTGTTACTCCAAGAAAATTTTATAGGATGTTTCCACATTTCATAATGTGAAAATTCGCATTTAAATTTAAATGTTGAAAAATACCCCAATCTGACAGAAAAGCAATTTCCATTTTTAACCAGGAAATGCTTTTAAATTTTAGTTTGTGTGTTTTTTTTTTTAACAAAATGAAATGAAAAAAAAAAGGGGAAAAATTTCCCCACATGGTGGAGAAGTGTAGAAATGCACTTGCTTTCCCCTGTTTCTTCTTTTTCCTTGTCACATCTGATGTCACTCAAAGGAGGGGTTAATTTGTGCCACCCCACATCCCGAAGGACTACAACTTCTATCATAGTTGACTTTTGGCCATGTGAAATAAAAACCAATGGGGAAACCCGAGTCTAACAACTTTAGGAGGGAAAAACAGTTTTTTTCCCGTTTAGATGTGATATCTAAGCCAAGAGGACACATCATTCCAAAAATGAAGAAAAATAGGCTGGGACCAAAACCCAAAAAAACTCAGGGAAATTCCCGTTTCCCTGTAAGATCTGACCTAATTTCTCTCCCCGTTAATACCTGGCTTTATGCCAATTAATATTTGCTGGAAAAAAGATTTAAATTGGATTAAAATCAGGTTATCTCCGGGTTCACGGTCTTAAATTGAATTTTTTTTCCCAGTTTTGAGCATTTGACAAAAAGACACGGAGACCTTTTTCCTGTTGGGAAAACCCGTGGGTGTTTTTTGGATGCATCGTAGACCTCCAGAAAACCTCGGGGGATGGTTTCCCACTTTGGGGTCTCCATAAGTTGGAAATGAAGGCACACAACAACAATAGCAACAAAAAGGTTTCCCAACGCTTTTCAGAGTTTTTCTTATGGTCTGTTTCACTGCTTTTGGTGGTCTCATTAAAAATAGTTTTTTTTTTCAACCCCAGGTGAACTTTATTGAGTTAATGCTCATTATGAATTGGTTAGCAATATTTGTTTTTACCTTTGCCATGTTATTTCTGTCAAAGACAGCCCCACCTTCATTATTTTGTTATTTGAACTTTTCTATATATTTAACAGTTATTGTCTGGGTGACATTTTGTACATTTTTTTAGCTTTAAAATAATGCATTTGTTTTTTTTCAATTTCCCTTTTTTTTCCCCTTTTGTCCTTGTCCACACCAACTTTCTGGAGAAAAATTTTTTGGTGAAATAATTTGTACTGTTTTCTGAAACGAGGGGAAATTTTTTCAGTTCCTATGTCACCTTTTAAATATTTGGGGGGGCACATTTGCTACACATTTAAAAGCTTTTAGCAATGAGTAAAAACCCTTTTAATATTTTTTTTCTTTTAAAAATTTGTAGAAAATTAAAGTTTTTGGTTAATATTTTATTTTGGGGGATGTTGTTATTATTATTCTTCATAATCTTTATTTATATCCCTCCTTTCCCCCCGTACTGAGACTCAGGGCAGTTTATAAATTTAAACAATTACAATATAATTAAAAAACATACAAAAACCCAACATTAAAATAAAAGTAAATTATTAAACCCTTTAAAATGAATCAAAACATATACTTTTAAAAAAAAATAAAAAAAGGGTTTAAAAAAGTACAATGAAAACAAATTTTCACCCTCTTACAAACTGTTTTCTTAACACCCCTCAGTTTTAAAAGCCTGTTTATAAAAAAAGCCTTCATCTGCCCGACAAAAGAAACCAAAGAAGGCCATTGTACTTTCCTAGGGGGGGAGTTCCAAAATCAAGGGGCAGCCACCCCAAAGGGGGCCCTATTTTGTGATCCCCCCAACCATAGTTGTAGTTGGATTGAAAAAAAAAAGGCCTCTCCGGGGGGGGGGGGGGGTTCGGGGGGGGGGGGGGGGGGGGGCCCCCCCCCCCCCCCCCCCTTGGTGGGGGTTTTTGGGGTTTTTTAGCCGGGGCCTAAACCATTTCCACATTTGGTTATGACTTTTTCCACTTTTTCCAACATCCTAGGGAAATTTTGGGTTTGCGGGTTTTGGGGGGGGGGGGGCCCCCCCGCCCCCCCGCCCCCGCAAACCCCCGGGGAATTTTTTTTGGGTGTTGGGAAAGTCCCGATGGTGCGTATAAAATTTTGGGGGGGGGAAATTTTGGCCAAGGGCGGGTTTTTTAAATCCTTGGGGCTTTTAAAATTAGGGCCCCCAAGAAAGCAAACGGCAAAAAAGGGTTTAGTGGGCCTGTAAAAAATTAAAATTTTAAACAAAAATCAAAAGGGGAAACCCCTTGTTTTAAAAATTGGGTTAGGCTTTAAAGGAAGGCCACATACAGCCCAAATGCTACAGGTTGTACCCCATGTAAATGTCTGATAAAACCCTTTTCCAGCATATAACTGAGAGCCACATGGTTTGAGCATTGGGGTACAATCCTTTTGGGGGGGCTTTGGGGGGGAAAATAGGTTAAAATTCTCTGCTGGATCATGGAAACCCACTGTGTGACCTTGTGTGATCATAAACTTTTTAGCCTCCAGAAAACCCCTGATAGGTTGCCATCAAATTTAAAAACTTTAAAAACCCCGCAACAACATTAACAAAAACAACAACAACAATAAGAACATTTAAAAAATATAACATAACCTCCCTTTTTCACTAATTTACTTGACTAGAATATAAAAAAAAAAAATTCTGTGCAAAGACTGAAGAGATAAAAATGAAACCTTTCCAAACATTCTATAAGAAACTGGTTTGCATTATGGCCCCATCCCCCTCATAATGATGCATACTAAATTTTTTTTAAATTGTACATGATATAAAAAAAAATCATTTAAAAGCCGACACCTCTATTAGGTACAGCAGAAGGATTTTTGACTGGGTAAAAATAATTTAAAAAAAAATAATAGAAGAACTAATGTATTCCTATTGACAGATTTCTTTATGGTCAACAGAAGGGAAATGACTGCTGTATCTCATTGTTGGTGGCAAATATAAAATTTTAAAAGTTAATGGAAATTCCTTTTGAGTTGGGAGACCCTAGCTCAGATTTATAACATCTATGAAAAAATTAATCATTTTAAGGGGAAAAAGGGCAATTTCTCTTTTCTTAGTTTTCCTGTCTAATTTCTAAAATCTAAAAATAAATATGGAACAGCCACATTTAAACAAAATTTAAAACTTAAAAAAAAAACAAGCCATTTTGGGATTTTTTGGGTTGGGGGGTTTGGGGGTTGGGGTTCTGTTTTTTTTGTGGCTCTGCTCCACCCATGGGGGGGGGTTT
>CAOLHI010007333.1:0-17759 GCA_948474755.1 Ctenosaura bakeri
AGGTGGCAAGAGAATTAAATGCTAAGGCTGGCATACCGGCTCATCTAATTCATCTGGTTTAACATACTAGTCCATTTAGTTGAACACTCCAACCAAAAGCTGGACAATAGTTTGTCCCCAACATTACTATAGATATTCTGTTTCTGTAGAAGTAGTGGCCTTCTTGATGGTTGTTGTTGTGTGAAGAACAACCATCAAAAGCTATTGGTGCTGATAACCAAACCTTTATAAAGTAAGAAGTGCCTTCATGCAGGCAGGAAAAAGGGCATGAAGCTCAGGGAATACAAGTGCCATATCACCAGTCAACCTTAATGGGTGTTCCCATATATATTCTCATATATAATTCCCATATATGGACTTTTCCACAGGTGAAGCTTAGACTGAATGCTGTCCTCAAAATGGGGGCAGCCACTTCCTTCTCTTCTCTTTCTGTTTTGACAATTAGTGCCTGTTTTCCTGTGTCAAACTCCTGCTGGGCACAGGAGCAGCTCCTGCCTTTGTTACCCCAAAACATAGATGCCACAAGGGCCACCCTGCAATGTCAATACCTCCTTGCAAAAGTGGGGAATGAATGAGCTCAAAATCAGGAAGCAAACAAGAGAGGGGCAACTTAGCGAGACATTTCTACCAGGCAGAGATTCAAAAGTAACCTAAAAGTGTGCTTTATTGAGGGGAATTCACTCATGCATGCACACAAGATACAAGCAGTCAAACATTCACACAAGAGCTAACTGACGGATTAAGGGAGGAAAAATTATGGATAGAGAGGCTGAAACTTTGGGGTTATAATTACCAGATGCTGGAGAAAAGCAGAGCGAAGCAGTGACATTGCTTAGGTAGGACCTAAGGATAGTTTTCATTCAGGAGCCAGACGGACAGAGTGACGAGTAGACCTTTGAGAGACTGTACCGAGCAGCCTGGAATCAAGAATATTTGTACTCAAAAAATAGCTGGTGGTGGTGGAAGATATGTGCAGTTCTAGGTGTGGAACAATGGCAGTTGCCGTGCATACAATGGACTATCAACTCACTAATGTTCACTGTTTCGATGACAAAGACATAATGGGTGTTGTAATACCTGTCTATTGTGGGGGCTACGAGGAAATAGGTAGGAGTCTTGATTCACAGAGGATGGGTATCTGGCAATCGGGCTTCCCACAGTCGTGTTCTTTGGGAAAACACCAGCTTCTACTTAAGCCTATTGTGCACAGAAGCAGCATCTATTTGTCTGACAAATGACCTGGTTGTACCTGGAGAGGGTCTTAGGCTCACCAGCCCTTCTTTCTCACATTCACAGTCAGAGTTTTCATTCTGTTCGTTTGATCTTCTGGTCACCTTTAGGTTTGATTTTGATATCAGTGCCAGTTAAAGTGTATTGCCAATTAAATATGATGCCAATTAGATATCATGCCCATCCAAACCATTACCATTGCTGGTAGCCAGACGTGGGTCCTAACACTTTCTCTTCCTTGCCCACTTCCCAGCCTACTCCCAGAATTGACAACATTCAGCTAGGTGGGAGGACTCCTGGGACTTCTTGTCTGGAGAGTCCCACTCCTTCCCCGCAATTTTCTTCTTGTTTCTTCTGGAGGGATGGACAAGAGATTGCTATTTATTGGTTTTTAAAAGAAAAGATCTCATTCCTTATTTCAAAATGCAAAGCAGGATTGACAAGCAAACTTTTTCAATGGTGAATTTAGCAATTAATTTAAGAGACAAAGTAGTTTATGCTTCCTCATGTATCATGTTCTCTCAAGAACCACCAGTTACATAGCTCCTTCTGCACAGGCAGAAGAGCATTAACAGTTGAGAGAATGCACTACAATAACCCGGGCAGGACAGGCAGCAAGAGTTGTTGCTGTTGATGTATATACCCAAAATATATGTAAACAAAGCAGCCAGAAATGTAAGAAGGTTGCACAAAGAGCATTAAAAGAAATAAAAGCATGCCAAACAAACCTACTCTTTTTCAAAACAAAGAAGGCCTAACATCCTGTTAATGAATTACAGTGGCCTTACAATTCCCTTTTATAGCTGTTACAATTCCCTTTTATAGCTGTTGTGTAGGTTGGACTTCTGTTCCAACCACACAGTGACATGCTGTCCTATCTCAGTCCCAGCACAGCTGATATATCAGACAAAACAAACTGAATAGCTCCTTGGTCGTTCCAGGCAGTAAACACAAAGTCATAAATAAAGTTCAACAGAGTTCCAAAGCAAGGGAGAGTCTAAGGTCAGTCAGAATATTCCAGAACTCAACAAGGTATCCAGCAAGGTAGAAGGTCAGATAAGCTCTGACAACTCCTGGAGGGGAAGTGTGGCAGCTGTATAAGTCTGAAGCCTAGTGCTGCTGTGGCTTAATTGTTGCCAGTTATAAATTCTGAGAAAGCAATGCTGGCTTTCTCTTTGCTGTCTGCAGTCTGCAAAGGTGGGTACAGGTAACTGCTCTTCTGTGTCTGAAGGGGCAGGACTCTCTGCTGGAAGTGGCACTGCCTCCTGTTCTGTTTGTGGCACTGTAACCTCTTCCTGTACAACAGGTCCTGACATGTCCCCTGTTTCAGACTCTGAGTCAGAGCCCATGTCTGAACTAAACAAGCAAGCAGTGTGTGTGTGTGTCTATCAGTGCTGGAGGGAGGGATAGGATTCTCTTTTAAATGCCCACATTGAAATGATTCTCCTCTGAAGCTCATTTGAGGAGCACAACAAAGATAATGCAATTTTAAAGGCAATAGAAAGTTAGAGAACTCCAGTGGGGCAGGATGGATTTAAAAGGTTTAAGTCCTCTCACAGACTCCCAACAGATCCTCTGTCCAGATGGGTGAGTTTCTACATACTATGTCCTTTTCAAAATGTAAGTTGAAGTGGGCAGCTAGTTAGCTGAGCCCATCACTAACCAGCATTTGGGAAGTGTCAGATGGGATGAAAAGAGACAGGAAAAGCCCCAGTTTCAAGAATTATGGCTCTGTAGCAGAGGAGATTCCAGGCTAGAATAATGAGGTGTCTCAAGAGATGATTGAAACACCCCTGTTTTGATTGTTTCATCATTATATGTAGGTCATCTTCGGGATCTTTCTGGAACAATAGCCTGGTGAGATAACTAAAAGGAAAACATTTAAAATCACATGAATTAGATGCAATTTTAAAGAAATCATACCCACAGTCCTTAAAAGAATGGATATTAGCTTATTCTTTCTGTTCATCCATACAGCTATACTGAGAATGATCATCTGTTATAATGAACCTTGAGAATCCATAAAACACAGAGTGAGCATTTAGCAGTTTTCAGAAATTAATTATTCAGCAGTAAAAGGCGAGGCCTTTGCTATTTTCAAATATTGCTAAAATACCTGACATCTGGTTGCCTTCTACCAGAACAACATTGGTTTCTTCTCTGAAGGTGAATCCAGAAGCTTTTTACCCTCTCATCACCCTACCTCATATCTTGAATTTTACATAAGGTCCATTGGATGTCATCATCTCCTACTCTTCACCGGTTTGGGTTACTTGCTCCTTGATTGTTGCTGGGATTGCCAATTGCTGCTCCTTTTCAAACCACAAAATCCTTTGGGCTGATCTTGTCTGGAACAGGTTACTATAGCCCTTGTGTTCCCAAGAAGAACAGAAAGAAAGCCTCCCTCCCCTTCTGTCCCAGCTCACTGCTGAAGAGAAGCAACAACATGCTTACATGAAGCACTGCAAGCCTGCTATGCAGGCAGCTACTCAACAGCAGTGGGCCAGATTTTCTTGGTGAAAGGAACAGGAATAAAAAGCTGAAGCCACAATACAACCCCTCTGTGCCAGAGTCTGTTCCATTTTGGTGTCTTGGGGAAGACTGCTTTGCTTTGGGACAGGCACCAAGATGAGGGTGGGAGAGGGGAAGGTGTGTAAAATTTATACTAGAAAGAATGAATCATTAACAAACAACCACATTTAGAAATTTAGCTTTCTTTTCTGAAAACGTCTTATTGGATTTTTGGAGCAATATAATTGAGAGACTCACGGGAGCAACTTGGAAAAAGTTGAATGATTGGAAATATTAGGTCATTCTTATTTCCTTAATATTAGCTACAGAGAGAGAATACATGTGAGACACACTGTTCCAAGGTGGTGGTGGTGTCAAGAATGGAATTTGGAGAATGTTCAGTCTTTAGTTCAAGCCATAGGGATTTTGTAACTCGAAGAAACTAGGCAAGGCAGGGACTGAGATAGTGGGGAGGAGTCCAGGCTGGCAATATCATCCGTATGCAGATGACCCCTGGCTCTAACTTTTTTGTTACAACTGTGGCAGGTGTACCCAACCTGAACCAAAGTTTATCCTGTAGAATCCATTAGGCAGGTTAAATCTTAACATCATGTTTGGACAGTTCCTAGATCTACTGTTGAGACAGGAAAGACAAACATACACAGTCACACAAATGCTTCTAAGAAGAAAAGCATCAAGATTGCTACTGAATCTGAAAGCAATGTCAAAATTATTAAATATGTCAGCATACTTCTGTGTGACAGTACAGTAGAGTCCTAGTTATCCGACGCTCGGTAATCCGACACTCTGGATTAACTGGCGTCGCGACGGCCTGGGGGCGTGGCTGTGGGCATTTCCGCACCCCCAGACATGCCCCGACATGCCCCCAGGCCTGCCCCAACACTCCCCGACAAGCCCCCAAAATGGCGGCTGCCACGGGAGTCCGGGTAATCTGACCTTTTCAGTTATCTGATGCTGCGGCCACCCGTTTGTGTTGGATAACTGGGACTCTACTGTATTTACAGGTTGGTTATTGATGCTGGTGTCCTCAAAATGTCCTCATGAAAGGTGAACTAAAAAGCTGGGCTGATCCACCTCTTTCATTGCTTGGGGGAACTGTTGTAATCAAGGTGAAAAATTACCTTGCTTTTATGGTTTTCCCTTACAGTTGCAGTTAAAGTTGTTAAAAGTGCTTAATAACATTCAGTTAATTACAAGCTGTTATACCTGGAATGATGCATTTGCAGAGATCAAATCTAACCAGTGGTGTACCAAGGCTTAACAGCGCCTAGGGCAAACATTGAAGTTGCGCTCCTAGGTGCTGCTGCCACAGCTGCCCCCACCACCACACTGGGCCAGGAAAGACCCTGGCAAGGGGCAGGACAAGTGGCAGCAGGGGCGGAGCTAGTAGTGGTGGGACAAGCGGAGGCGATTGGACTGGGCAGGGTGATCCTCTTTTTTGCGCACCCCTGGCATTGGAGCCTAGGGCATGCGCCCTAGTTGCCCCACCCTAAATATGCCTCAGCTTCTAAATTACAGCTAGGTTTAAATCAGGGTGGATAAACACCAGGGTATATCAGCAGGCACCCATTTTATTTGCTATGAGAGTCAGTTTCTGATATTTGGGTCAATGCCACCTTGGTGTGGAGAAGCAGTCGAATTTGCTACGGCAGTTAGAGAAGGCGTCTGGTCTGATCAGCCAGTAAATACAGAGGAATCACATAACGGAACCATGAATTTTACTATTAAAGTCTGCAAGAAAGATAGGCATATTCTGGCAGATGAAAAGCTCCTTTCATTGTCATAATCAATAAAACATGTTTTGGCTGAAGAAGAGAGCTCTGTGGTTACTGTATTTGGATGGAGTGAAACCTGACAAATCCTAGAGATTTTGCATCCAGTGGTGAGAACAGTTTGTTTGCTCAGTTACAGCAAATATGTAATTCCTCCTTCCATGTGATCAGTATTTACTGACTGAAAGTTTTAGGTGGAATGACATTAGAAGAACAGGCATTATCAAAAATTTCTGTTGTTTTGAAGAAATATAGACCAAGTCTAAGTCACAGTCTATCAGGTGTCATCAACAAGCGTTTTGGACCATCAGTGGTTCAGATTCTCTCTGAGAATCTAAAAATCCATTGAAGTATCATTGGATAATGACTCATGTTCCAAGTGGGGTCACTTTTGCAACAGCACTGCTCTGATCCTGTCTGTGGTGATTTCATTTAGATCTTTTGTTGGTACATATGGAATTGCTCCCAGAGGACCTATCACCACCAGAGCCACTTTTGTTTATTTTTCCCAGAGGTGCTGAATCTCCTCCTCCTCCTCCTCCTCCATCACCATCTTGATTTATATTCCACCTTATTTAGCAACATTTAAAAAATTAAAACACACAATAAAAGATAATAAACAGCACTTTAAAACCTTTTGTTGTTGTGTGCCTTCAAGTAATTTCCAAATATAGACCTTAAGGCAAACCTATCATAGGGGAGTTCTGTGGCTTAACGTGTGTGATGCACTCAGTGTCACCCAGTGGGTTTCGATGGCTGAGCGGGAAATGGAGCCCTGGTCTCTGGGGTCATAGGCCAATGCTCAAACCACTCTACCACACTGGCTTTTTGAAAACAGTACAGCTAAACAATACAGCATCTCTCATTCTTTGTTTCAAAACATTCAGTTCTAAAGACAAAAAAGTATTTTCCTGCTGATAAAGGACAGCAAGGAGAGTGCCATTCTGGCCTCCCTGGGAACAAGAAGATTCTATCTTGCATCCTTGTCAGCTGTGCCTGCACAAGCAGTGAGACTGAGAGAAGGACCTCTCCTGAGGATCTCAGGGTCAGGCAGGCTCATACGGGGAGATACAGTCTCTCCAGTAGACTGGACCTGAGCTGTATAGGGCTTTAAATGTCATAGACCGTACTTGGACATGTGCCCAGAAACAGACCCGCAGCCAGTGGAGTTATTGTAGTTGGGAAGTGATATTGTGTGGTTGTTGTAACCACCCACAGTTAGCACTCTGAGCACGTTACAGTAACACTAACAAAATATAACCAATTTATGTTTCACTTTGGCCAGATCCGATCTCTCTGAGAACGATTGGAGTTGGCCGCACTTGCTTTAACAGTGCAACAGCAGTTCCGGCTATTGCAGAAATCTGGGTCTCTAGATTGAGTCTAGAAGTAAACTCAAACTGTGTGCATGCAGGTTCAGGGTGGATGTAATTTCATCCAGCCCCCACTGAATTTCCCTTCTTGATCTGCCTTTTGATTGACCAGGATCACCTCTGTTTTGTCTGGATTGAATTTATTTGCCCTCATCTAGTCCGTTACTGGTAACAGGCACCAGTTTAGGAAAAAGACAGCTTCCTTGGATTGAGATGGATTGGACTGAGATATCAGGTGCCAATGTACTTATGTCATCGTCAGTGGAGTGAAAGATGGCGAAACTGCTGCCTCTTTTCAAATTTTTACCAGCATATGCAACAGCATCTGTGGGGTGAGCGGACAGCTCCATGCTTCCAGCCACTGATCATCAGTGGGGATATGCACAGGTGCATTCTGGGTGTTCTTGCATATTTGAAGAAGTAGGAGAAGCCAGCCCTTTCAATGTGAGACATCTTTTTTTTTCCAGGTGCAGGAGGGTGCTGTTACTTCCGGTTTAGCACCCTGGGTGAGGACCCCCAGATCTCATTTCGATATCAACAATTCGGCCTTGACTGGACTGGCTTGCAGTTCCCACACTCCATGTGTTTGCGAGGTCCTCCGGACAAGCATGGACATGAGTGCGGCCACTAATGGTTTGACATTCCAGACTCTATTGAGGCCAGCAGCCTAAACTCCGTTACCTGCTTCAGGGGACTTCCAGCCGCAGACTCCACAATAGCCGCACGGCTCTCAGCCGAGCTACTCTTTTATGTTGGGCCATCAACGTCCCAGCCACGCTATTGTCTTCAAACACAAATCCAATCACGTTAAACTTGACCTTTCCAAATCCTTTGTCCAGCGCC
Source organism: Ctenosaura bakeri (assembly GCA_948474755.1). Classification (NCBI taxonomy): domain Eukaryota; kingdom Metazoa; phylum Chordata; class Lepidosauria; order Squamata; family Iguanidae; genus Ctenosaura; species Ctenosaura bakeri. The sequence continues at coordinate 7,751 of CAOLHI010007333.1, forward strand.
AAAACTCCTTTTGTCCTCACCTGGCTTGCCTTAGCCGAGAGCCACAAGCTCCCCTATAAAAACCCCTCACTTTCAAACTGTCTTCAGATCACTTTGGACTGCCATCTTGCCTTGCTGCCGGTTGTCTAAGGGACTCCCCTCAGCTCCCCATGCTGAGCTTTCTCTCCCGGAACCCCTCTTTTCTCCAGGACTACGAGACAGGTCGTATTACCTTTCCCGAACAAACCTCCATTTCTATTTCTCAGCTAGTTAGTTTATGTCTTGTCTTTCGTGTTTTTGTCTTTAATAAAGAATTGTCTGTTATTTGGAAAACCTTGTCTAGCTGCTCTCTGACCCACTGCTGTATACATTGGGTTTAAAGATCCTTGCAAAGTTACCCTGCCTCTTGTTAGCCAAAAGAGTGTTCCAGCCAATTTCCCCCAATTTGGTATTTTATTTGGCAGTCTGAGCGCCCCTCCCGGGACCCCCAAAACACAGGGTAACAGTGCAGCCCAGCATTTGATTGGTGACAACTGAGGCAGAGCTGCACCTGCAAACTCCACAGCTGTTGTTATGCAGCCAGAGTGAGGGGCATTGCACAAGGATATTTCTTTCCACAACATCCCAAAGAACACCTAAGTGGGCATAATTGGGGATTATGCCCACACCTGTCACTAAGAGGTACCTTGCCATAGTCAACTTGAGATGGTTATTATGAAAACGGTATAAAATGTTGATGAACATCACACATAATGAGATGATGGAGACAGAACAGAAATGGGAGGAAAAATTTAATAGAACAATACTAAATCTGAATTCATGGTGTGAAATACTGGACATACCATTATGAGAGAAAATCTGTTCCCTGTAGCTTCCAGATGGTGTCAGAAATGCAAGAACCAGAGAGGTATCTTTTTTCACTTTTAGTGGCTTGGTCATTGGCCAGAAGTGGTTAGGTTAATGTAATATTTGCATATAATAAAAGTAAGACTTCTAGCAATTCTAAAACAGTTATATGCTGGTTGTAGATAGCATATCTTGCTGGCTAAATGTTGGTACACTCCACAAATATCATGTAGTAACATGAAACTGAAATACATGGTCCTATATGCTCATGAATAAAACATATATTATCAGGCATTCACATGTGGTTAGAAGTTTTAAGAAAACTAATCTTTCTTAGGCCTTTTCCAAACTGGGCAAGGGAATCACCCTGTGCCGCTACTCACCACTCCGGAGCAGTGCGTGTTTGTCAATACGCACTGCTTCAGCATCCGAAATGGTGGCTTCCAGTTCGTCGAGGGTCTCGACCAACTGCTGAAGCTCACCAGCCTAAAGCCCGCCCCTGGGTGGATCACAGGCTTGCATTGGTGCAAGCCTACGAATCTGCATGAGGGAGCAGGCTTGCAGTGGCATGTTGCGTGCTTTTCAAAGACTGGAAAAATCAGATCTTTCAAAAGTATGCTGGAGGGTCTTAGGGGTCGTTCTGGACTGGACTGAGGTATGGATCTACCTTAAATAGGTCCGACTCAGTCCGGTCCAAGGTGCAGACCTCCTCCTTGGAGGACGGACTGCACCATTCCAAAAGCCCCGTCTGGAAAAGGCCTCTATTATTGGAGCACAATGTGATCACACCTAGATAAGACTTTAGGTGCACTGTTTCTGAAATCAATAGAAGTATCAATCCAGGTTTTTGGGAAAAGTCAAAGGAATTAGCTCTCAAAGTAAACAGGTTTCTCCCCTGCAGAGTGATGGCAGAATTATAGCTGGAGAAGCAGGGAGTCCGGGAGCACAGACAAACTGACAGAGAAGTCTTCTCTCTCTCTTCCTCTCCTATATTTCACCATGGACACAGACATGATACAGTTCAGATAATTTCTGGTAACCTTGATATTCCCGTATCCTCTGCGAGTGGACGTTATCTAGGGCAACATGTCCGAATATAGGGTAGCCAGCAGCATTGACTTTCATAGCCAGGGCCCTTCCTGCCACAGCTGAATAGTGCTTTCCACGGTGGGAGGACAGGGTGTAGGCATGTCCCAATGCCCCAAGTGGATCCATTAGGGCCCAACTGATGGGCTGACCATTGGGATCCAGGACACAGGAACTGAAGAAACACCGCACCATGTTGGCCAATACCTACGACTTTGTTCATTCCCCCCGGGAAAGCCCATGTTTCATTCAGCAGATCAACATGAGAGGCTTTTAGGGAGGAAACGGTGAAGCCGGATCTAGCCTGGAAGAACAGAATAGCAATACAAATTAGGCAAATAGGTGGTAAGAGATTTAAATGCAAAAGTTGGAATACTGGCTCATGCTAAAGGTCTGTCTAGTCCCTCGCTCCAGTCATGAGCTGGGCAACAGTGCATCCTTAGTACCACCAGAGATAGTCTGTCTCTGCAGAGGTTGGTTGCTTTTTGTGGAAGCATAACCATTAAGAGATCATCCTTTCTCAAAAATCAGTACTGATGACCAAATCTGCATGACAGAAGAATTCCTGTCCTGTGAGCAGGAAAAGGGACATGGAGGTCAAGGAATACAAATGCCATGACAGGGGTCAGCCTTTTAGTGGGTATTTAGCCTGGACTGAATGGCCTCCACAAAATGGGACAGTGCCTGCTTTCCCTCTCTTTCTGTTTTGGCAATTGGTGTCTATTTTCCTGTGCCAAACTCCTGAAGGACCCAGCAGCAGCTTCTTCCTTCTATTGCTTGCCCACTTCCCAGCCCTCTCCCAGAATTGGCAACACTCAGCCAGGTGGAAGGACTCTTGGGACTTCCTGTCTGGAGAGTCCCACTCCCTCTCCCCAATTCTGTTCTTGTTTCTTCTGGAGGGATGGGCAAGAGATTGCTATTTACTGGTTTTTAAATGAACAGTTCTCATTCCCTATTTCAAAATGTAAGGCAGGACTGGCACGCAAAATTTTCAAAGGTGTATTTAACAATTAATTTAAGAGACAAAGTAGTTTATGCTTCTCCATGTGGCATGTCCTCTCAGGAACCTATCAACCTAAATCACTTTAATTCGTTAAATTTAATTAAGGTAATTAATTAATTATCCCATTAATAGCTTTTCTTACATTTCTAATAACTTTCTTACTTTTTCTTACAAAAGTTGCAAAACAACCTCTTCTCCTCAGAGTACATGGTATGATTTTAAAAAAAAATGAAAAAAGCTAACAAAGAAGGTTAAACAAAGGAAAAAAGGCAAAGGCATGTCAATTAGCCCTTTTTTTAAAAAAAACCAAAAAATAGATAGTTTCTTTATGCAACTATTTTTATGCAACTTTAAAGGTCTTTATGCAACACTGAATGGGCCAACCACAATATTATATTACATAAGGGTTTGGGGACTACAGGGCTCCCGGCCCTCCAGATCACTAAGAAGGGACAATCAATATCTGTGGTGAAAACTAATCGAAAAACCAACCAAAAGTGTTCTTTAAATAATAGAGAACCTCAGGGGGCTCAAAGAGGCCAGGTGCCAGACCCCAAAGTGCCTGACAACCCAAAGAGAAGAAGATCAGAGAGAAAGGGGGAAATTGGTCACAAAAGGAGCTGAGGGAGGTCCAGAACCACCGAAACCATGACTAGCAAGCTAGCTGAGCAAGAAAAAGCTGGCTGATTAGCGTTAGCACTGCCACTGTCATTTTAAAGTAAGATTTCAATTTAACTACTAATCTATTAATAAAAGTACCATAAGATACTTTTAAAAATCCCTTTACATTTGAAGAGGAAAAAGATCGAAGAGGTAGCGTAACTAGTCAAGTCAGAATTGGCGATGAGAAAGAGAAATGCAACCGGACTAAGGGAAAGTAAGAGAAGATAGAAGGAAACAGAGAAGGGGTAAAAGGGCAGATTGAAAACAGAATCAACAACTGAGATTTGGTTACTGACTCGCACAGACTGATAAATTATATATGCTGAATGCAGGCAAAGACTGAACCTAATTATAAACTGTCAAATAAAAACTTGAATTTATAGGCTGAGATGGGTTGAAGGACACCAGATTGGGTTGAAGAACACTAAATTGTGGATAAGGAAAGAAAATTATCTCTGAAACTGTAAACAGAAAAGGGACATTAGAAAGGAATCAGCTGGAATCGGCTGGAAGGGAGCAAGGAAATTTTAGGAAGAAGAGGGAAGAAGAGATTGAGATACAGCTAGAAGAAGAGTTTGAAAGGACTTAAACCCCTGCCTAACCTCAACACAAAACTGGATCTGGAGTTGCTAATCTTGAACAGTTTATCTATCTGAGATCATTTCTATTTAGGATACTTCCTAGGATCATTTTAATTACTTAAATTAATTAAACCCTTAGTTATATATATTTAATTATATATAATATATAAGAGAGTCAGTAGGAAATATTAAGTTACTTAGCAAAAGAGTTTAATTTACCTGCATAATTAATTTGTATGATGTTGTCTTGATGGTTTATCATTACTGCTTTATTGTGCTTTCACTTCACTAATAGTATATACATTACTAACTTCTAACTGTAAAGAAAAACAGTGTTCAACCAGAGAAAATGAAACAGGTGTTGTTATAGGAGAAGTGCAGTACAGAATAGGTAAAGAGGTAGTACAGGAATACTTGGCTACTCTTAATATATTCAAGTCACCAGGGTCAGATAAATTACATCCAAGGTTATTAAAAGAACTGGCAGAAATAATTTCAGAACCACTGGCAATAATCCTTCAGGGTTCCTGGAGAACAGGAGAAGTTACAGCAGACTGGAGGGGAGCAAATGTTGTCCCCATCTTCTAAAAGGGGGAAAAAGAGGACCCAAACAATTACACCCAGTCAGCCTGAGATCAATACCAGGAAAGATCCTACAGCAGATCATTAAACAGACGTCTGTGAGCGCTGAGAAAGAAATGTCATGATCACTAAAAGTCAACATGGGTTTCTCAAAATCAAGTCATGGCAGACTAATCTAAACCAGACTAATTCTGGTTTCTAACACAGGGGAATTAGGAGGCTTGGGAGTTCAAGTGCAATGGGTAGGTGGATGAGGGCTTCGCCAAAACACAACCTACTAACATCTGCCTCTGGAAGGAGCCACTTCACTCTCTCCCATGATAGGGTTGGCTATGAAAGTTTTAAAACAAATCATGGAAGCCCTAATCCTTCCTCTGCTCTTGCTTTCTCCTTTACACAATTATTTGAAAACCAGTGACTACTGTATTGAGCACTACTTATCTGACCAGGAAAAATAATAACTAGGAAGTGATGGTGAGATGAAAAGCATGGTCAGGGGAAAGGTTCATTTTGACCTTCCTCCCACACAGTGCTACAACTATCTGCCACGTTAGGCTTTCTTAGGTTTCAGCAGCCCAATCTTGACTAAACCTCAGAAGCCAGCATGGCCACTGGCTATAATAAGAGGCACTCTTATTCACACTACTGTCAGTCTAATCTTATGCTCATCTGCAGAGAAGTAAAGCCCAGTGAATTCAACACAACTTATTTCTAGGTAAGTGGTTATAAAACTGTAGTCTATTTTGCTATGCTGCACTTTTGTTCACTGGACAGTCTTAAGACGTGTGTAACAGCGTCATACTGGGATGGTATTCAGAGTCAAACACCACCTAAAATTCACCGTTTCATTAGTGAAGATTAGGATGAAAACGTCCCAGGTCAAAAGTGAAGTTTAGGACTAGGCTAAATGGAAAACGTTGGCTTTAAACAGTCAGCTATCTATTTTAGCTCTTTAAGGTGCCATCTGTACATTCCTCCACAGATCTTCAATTTTAACAGAAGGATAGACTATTGATGGCTACTTGTCATGCTGAGAGTTATATATTGCATTCAATGTCAGAGATAGTATACTTCCCAGTACCAATTGCCGGGGAACACAAACTCTCCTGACCTATTCGTTGACTTCCCAGAAGTATGTGGTTGGCCATCCGTGGGGATCAGCAGGAGATTCTTTTCAGCTGTGGCACTGATTCTAATAATTTAGAGACAGGCACAGATGCTCATTTGGGCAGTTGCTGGCTTTTCAAAATGTGGACCCCAGAGAAATTTCCTTTTAGGTGGTGTTTAGTTGGCCCATTCAGTTTTTATCTAGTCTATCCTCCGTATGATGATCTAAGATATCATAAGTGTATATCCAGTGGCATCCAACTTGCTGCAGCACCTCTTGCCTTGTCCTATATGGAAGGGTGGTTGCAGTGTGGAGTTGTGAAGGGGAAGTTTGATCTTGCAAGCTGACATCCACTTGTGTGACACGGGATGCGACCCATTGATTTTTATGTTGTGTTTTAATCTTCATGCAGGAAGGAACATAGGTTTGACAGATGACAAGCAGGATACGTACATTTGGATGAATGAAGAGATTAAAAGGTTCGACTGTCATAGCTAAATGGGGCAGTCTGGCATGTTTCTTATGAAGGTGCACTCTTCCACTGACCACTGGCTTGGCCATAACACATGTTTGCCAGATTGGATTGTGCTACATTAGTGTACCTTTAACACATCCACTGAAATATGTCTGGCAGTCAGTCAAGAGTGTGATAGACTGTAAATCTTTCAAGCAGCCAAACTGATTTTTAAGCAGCATCATAAGAAGATTGGCTGGCAGCCTGTTAGTGAATCACAAAGGTGTTAAATCTAATTTACACCATTGTAACTTGTGTTTTTGATAGTTGTGGAGGTCAACATTTCATATTGTGCATAGATTAATCAAAAAATGTATACTCAAACATTTCTCTGCTTCAGCCTTCCAACACAGTGATTTCCTGGCTGGTGGGGAGTAGGAGAATTGGCAGAGAAGCATCCAGCCATGCTCCTATATTTGGACATACAGTAATGACATCATCCTCAAGGACCCTGGGAGGTCTCTGCACATGCCTGTCACAGTGTGTCCAGCTATAGGAAAAGAGCTGGATGCTTCTCTGCTGCTCTCTAAAAAGAAAAAGTGAGAGGCCCACCCTCTCCACCCGCCATCCCCATCTGTCTTGCCAGGCTAGTAGGAAGAGAGCAAAGGGTGGGAGGAAAGACAGAGAAAGAGCCGGGAAAAACTGAGTTGCTGTTGCAGAGGAAAGTAAATCACAGTGTTACTGCAGTTTCTAGCCCAGACTTGAGGGATATTAGATATCACTATGATATCAATAATTCGGCCTTCTTTACCTATTCCTCTCCACATGCTGCGAGGTCCCCCAGACAAGCGCGCAGACAGGCACAGCCACTAATTGCTATAATATTCCAAACAAATACAGGCAAAACAGAAATAGCCATCCTGCCGCTTCAGGAGACTTCAAAGGCAAGTACTCTATTATGTATGCACGCTACTTACAAAGAACTCCCTGCCCCAAGCAGGCAGCTTGATTAGACAAATCCTCATCTGTCAAGCACTCTGTGTTTGCATACTGTCTACTCTATTATCAATTCGGACTAAACTCAATCATGCTAAATTCTGACCTTCGGAGGCTTTGTCTCCAGCCCGAAACTCATTGTTTTACCCAGCCTATGGCCACATTTTTCCCTATAAGAACCCCTGACTTTGCGAGCTTCTTCGGATTGCTCCCAACTTCCATCCCGCCTTGCTGCCGCTTTGCTTGGCGAGCCTTTCGGTCCCATGTACTGAGAACTCCATACCTCCGAACTTCTGCTGCAGACTCCCTGGGCTTCAGGACAGGTGTAGTATTACCCAAACCAACAACTCCTCTAAAGATCCCTCTATCCCACTCCAACCTTTATTTCTATAGTTATCTGTGTGAGTGTGCTGCATACACTGTTTGATTGTATTTTAATACAAACAATTATTATTTCACATCTGTTTACTCCTTGGCTCGGCCTGACCCTGTAGACACTGGGTAAAAGATCTCGCTCCGTTGTCCCGCCTCTCGTATTGCTAGCTTGTGCTCTTTGACTAATTTCCCCAACTTATATAATTTGGAGCGCAATTAGGTTTCCCTCACGGGACCCCCAGAAATCAGGGTAACAACAGTTTTGTACCGGGCTGTGCAGGAAGTGTTCTCTGAGATGGGGTGGCTTTCCTGCTCACATTCTGACTTCAACTTGAGATGCGGCATAGCGGTGCCCATGTCATCTTGACTTTGAGTCCACGGTTGGTCCTCTTCAGCCTCTGCTCTGGGCTTGCCTTGGTCTCCTGCCTTGTTCACCTAGCTGTTTTCTTTCCCTTTGCCTCCCCACCTCCTTCAGCCACCCCACTGCCACCCTCCTGACATCCCCTTTTCCCAAAGCTTTTCTGTCAGACAGAGATCCCACACAACAAGAAAGAAATCCTAAGGATGTCACCAGCTGTTTGCACTTGGCAACCTTTTCCCTTAGGAGTTTCCACCCTCATCACATTTATGGAGTGAGGGACGAAGAATGGCACAGTTTACCAGTGTTAGGCTCATGTTGAACCCAGTGGTACCCCCCTCAAAAAAGTGCCGCCCGGGGCAGGCTACCCTCCCACCCCGCTTGCTATACCACTGGATTGATTAGCTCTAAACAGGCTCATCCAACTCCTCCCTTCACAATTGGCAAGGAAGATTTTCCAAGTGGGAGTAACTCAGGTTACCTAGTGTCTTTAAAGCACCAAAAGTGAAATCCTCAGTTGTTGTGTAGCAAGACGGATACTCACTGGTGTTCAACTAGTTCAGATGGGTTGGGATGCACATAGGTGATGTAGGAAGTTGCTGACAATGATACTTGCTTGATGGTGACAGCATCTTGGGAGACATGATATATGCCATCCTGGTTCCCTGTAGAGTCAGAAAATATTTTAGTTAGCAAGCACAAGGTACATGTATCTATATATGTCTATATGAGAGTGTGGATAGAACTCTGTCAGGTGTCCATATTGAACTGATGCTCCTTTGCAGCTCCTGTGAGGAGCAAAATAAACATAATGACATTTTAAAGATGTAATAAGTGGTGTGAGGACTTGAATGGGGCAGAGAGGGGTTGAAACAAGATAACCCTTCTGGTCTAGGTCCTCTGGTCTAGAGGAGCCCTCACTTAGAGTAATTTGTCAATGTGTGTCCAAAGTACTAAGTGTCCACTGTACTTGCAAATTGCCTGGGCTGGAGCTGGGCTTTAAATACTCTTTTTCTGTCCTGAAGAGGTGAGAGTTTATGGCTCTTTGGCAGAATAGACAAAGGAGTCCAGAATGGGCTAATAGTCTTAACATCAGGTGACAAAGCATTGAGGGAGGTCATGATAGCGCCTTAATGCCTGGGCAGGCGAGGAAAGAAAGGGGAATTTCCATGTGAAGAGGTTACAGGGCGATGATCTTCTGCTTACTTCTGACTGGCTGCCACTGGACTGTAGTGCTTAGGACATGTTCCTCACTTTTGCAGAGCAGCCAGCCACTTTCTCTGCTGCACTGAGGAAGAAAGTGCTTTGATAACCCTTCCAGCCATAGTGAGGATATGGCCTTCTTCTTTCCGGAACCCCTGATCTCCTAATAATCAGATCTCTCCCTCGTTACAGGTGTTATACACAATAAGAAAATGTCTCTTGCCTGAATACTGAAGCCTCGCATTTCTGACTCTCTTTCTCCTTTTTACGCCTCTTGGCTGAGCCTCCACTTTATGAGGTTGCAAATTTCAACCTAATTACTTTAAAGCCACTAGTGTTTGTGACACTGTAATAATTATGAAGAAGATGTTGCATATGCGGAAGAAGATGGAGTACTATAGCATTTGATCAAGCTGTAGACCTGTCAAAGGATTTAAAGTCTTCTTAACTCTTCCTTCAGAAAAGAAGGAACTGGTGATTACCTTGGATACGGAAGGTTTGGGCCCAGTTAACAGCATCTCTGTCCAGCAACAGAGTCCGGTACGCATCAAGATCGTGGTAAAATGCTGCATACACATTGGCATAATGATCTGAGTCATCTGTGATAACCTAAAAAAGAGAGACATGGATCTCCTCCGTAATTTGTTTAAAAATAGAATTTTCACTGCCATCCCTCAGGTGAGTCATTTCTAACACAGGCACATATTCTACATCATTGACTTAATTCCAAACTTGTTAACTAAGTAAAGTCTCCTAGCTCAACACCCTCACCTAT
>CAOLHI010007335.1:0-16295 GCA_948474755.1 Ctenosaura bakeri
CAGAACCCCCTAAGCTATTTCTGAGGTCCTCAGCGCCCTCCTTGGACTGACCTTTTTCTGTGACAGAAAAAGAGTTGAATTATCTGCCCTTGAATTCTCTTCTTATCCTCTTAATAAGAAGTATGGGTATGTTTTCCTGAACTGAAAACAATTTTTTCTTTGTTTTTCATTAAACAAAGATATCAAATTCTGCTTCAAAAACACTTTTCAGTAGAAGTGCTTTCTTCCCCTTGCTTTTTAAACCCTTTTTAAAAAAAAGTTTTGAAAGATTCAAGATTCGTGAGATTTGTGGATTCCCAGAACCTTCCAGGGATTCGGATTCAGATTCGGAAAATTCTCAATTCGTCCTATCCCTAGTAGTGACTTTTCTTTCTTGTGTTGACATGCAATGTGCTGTTGCAGGGGTAGACTACTTTGAGCCCTCCTGGTGTTTGGACTGTAAATCTCATGATCTTAAACTATTAGCTATGTCAGTGTAGAACGAACTGGAAGGCGCCATATTGACCACAAGGGCAAGGGGAGCACAAGGGCAAGAGTCTGTCCTTCTCTTTGGCGGAAGAAGGAAGGTTCTGTACTTGTTCCCTCTGGGGAAGTTTTTGTGGAGGTGAGCTTGTGTTTGCTGGGTCAGCACTGACTATTTGCCTGAGCTGTTTGGAGGTCTGCGTGGGGTTTTTGTTTGTTTTTTGGCTGTGGGTTCTCCTGTAGCACATAAGTGGGGAATGAGGAAAGAAGTGACTTTTAGTGAGAAGTCTAGACAGCTGTGCCACTACATATATAGGATGATGAATATGGATGGTGATAGAATTGTTGCAGTGACCTACATCATCCATGACATGTATGTTTTCTTGCTGGAGGATCTGCTGTGCTATACATGCAGCAAGCGCAAGCTGGTTGCCCTTTTGGAGGAAAAGGTGCAGTGACTTGAGACCCATGTATCTGCATTTCAACTTATCAGGGAGAGTGGTTTTTTTTTTTTGGAAAAAGTGGAGCAGACTCTTCTGGAAGGACAAGGGAAGGCAACCATTCTGAAGCACAGGATGAAGATCTTTGAAAGAATGTGACACACAGAAGCAGAATTATCAAAAATCATGCTTCAAACTTGGAGCTAAGCAATAAACTCCCAGCTCTCCCCTTAATAGGTAGCTATGAGAAAGAAGAACAGCAACAGGAGCCTTACACCTCTGAAGGTTTGGCGGTGACCTTGGAGGGTTCTATGAATGGAAGAGTTGCTGTCAATTCCAGAAGAAAAGAGACATCTGCGATGTTGCAGGTGATTTGGTGTTGTGAAGAACAGAAACAGTGGTGTGTGGGCCTAATAAAATATCTTTAGAGGAATGCTGTCTCCCTGGGGTGGAGATCTGTGATGCAACAGAGACTGACAAGAGTCATGCATCCCAATTAACTTTACCCTTTCCTTCTGAATCATGTTGGAACTAGTGATACAGAAAGATAAATCCTTCAACATATTGAAAGAGACTGCAAGGCTCTAGGGAGGAAGCCTTGGGGGCACAGGCTGTTTTTCATCACTCTTTCTTGTTAAGGACAGCCCAGGAAGAGGGAGAAGAATACAAGAAATGAACAACTGACTCTGCAGATGGTGCCACCAAGAAAGATTTGGCTTCATGGACTCTGATCTGTGCTTTCATGAAGAGGGACCTCTGGGAAGAGATAGGTTGCACCTCACAGCAGTTGGGAAGAATGTTGGAAAGAGTCTGAAAATCTGATCAGGAGGACTTTAAACTTAGTTAGATGGGAGAGGGAGACAGTATTCTGGAGAGCAGGGGAATACTGGGGAAAATAGCTTTAATGATCTGGGGAGGGAGGATTGGGACAACAGTAGAAGAACCCAAGGGTAGGCAGAAAACAACAACGAATCAATTGAGACTTGTGCTCTTACATGTCTCTGCACTAATGCTCAGAGCATGGGAAATAAGATGAACATGAACTCTCAGCAGAGGAAGATAAGTATGATTTGGTAGGAATCACTGAAACCTGGTGGGATGAGAATCATGATTGAAATGTAGTAATAGAAAGGTATAACCTATTCCAACAAAAAGACCAAACAGAAAAGGAGGAGGAGTAGCACCATTGTATGTGAAGGATTTGTATGCCTGTGAGAAAATCCATAACTTAGAGCATGGAAAACGAGTTAAGAGCCTTTGGGTAAAAATTAAGGGGTAAGAAACAACAGTGACCTCATAATGGGGCCCTGCAGCCATACCGAACATTTGGATGATGCTTTCCTACCACAAATGACCAAATATTCAAAAAGAAGAGATATAGTAGTAACAAATGTCCACCCTGATATTTGTTAAAAGTCACAGTCTGCCAAGAGTCTAAGATCCAACAAATTCCTCACTTAGCCTTGTAGCCAATTTCATGGTACAAAATGTGGAGGAAACAACAAGTGGATCAGCGATTTTGGATCTGATCTTAACCAACAGAGACAAATTGATCAGTGGGGTAGAAGTTGTGGGACTCTTGGGTGGCAGTGACCATGTACTCTTGGAATTTGTTATACGGAGAAAAGAGGAAGCTAAATATAGTAAGACATGCACTTTGGACCTCAAGAAAGCAGATTTTGATGAGCTTAAGGAAAAACAGGGTGAGATCCCATGGTCAGCATTGCTCAGAGTTAAGGGAGTTCATTATGCATGGAAATTCTTTAAAGATGAGATGAAGGCACTGGTGCAAACAATACCAATGAAGAGGAAAACTAGGGGATGTCTAAAGAAACCAGGATGGATGCAGAAGGATTACCTGAGCTTTAGAAAATGTATGAAAAATGGAAGAAGGAGGAAATCACCAGAGAGGAATACAAATTACGTTTTAGGGTGAAAATGAGTAAAGTTAAAATTCAGAGTGAACTCAGGCTTGCTAGAGAGGCTAAATATAGTAGAAAGGTTATTGTTGTTGTTTTATTTAGAGCAAGAGGAAGAACAAAGAAATGATTAGTGCCGCTGTGTGGAGAAGAAGATGAGGTGCTAATTGTGGACAGAGAAAAGGCTGAATTATTTAATGCCTTCTTTGCCTCTGTCTTCTCCCAAAGGAAAACAGTGTTGTAGTTGGTGAAGATGGAATAAGTAATGCAGTAATGGAACTACAGCCCAAAATAGATATCAAGAGGTATTAAAGGAATTCTTAGCTACTTTAAATGAATTTAGGTCTCCAGGGCTGGGTGAGCTTTATATGAGAGTACTAAAGGAATTTGCAGATGCAATCTCAGTGCCACTGTGTCGGCCCAACTCCCTGTCTGTGCCTCTCTGCTAGCAATGGGGGGGGCAGCGAAGGTACTTGCCCCAAGAGGAGAAGGAGGAGTGTCCAATACAAACAAGTGGAAACGCTGCGCCAAGAAAGTAAAGGTAAATCCAAAAAGTTCAGAAAGCCAAAGGTCCGTCCAGAGCGGTCGAGGGAACCCGGGAACACAAGGGTTGTGAGGGCTTGTGTAGTAATTTGCTACAAGCAAACAGCAAGCCACACTGACAGGCTAAAATAGCCACTGAAAACAATATTACTCATCATTGTTTTTTTTAATCCAGCCAAAGTGGCTTCCCTCTGAGCTGTTTGTTTCAGTCTCCCCCATGATTGGGGGCTAGGGGGCACAGGTGCTGACTGGGGCAACTCTGCCTCCGCTTGTCTTTCAGCTGATGGGGTTTTGCAAGCTGGTTTGGTCAATCACTGGCTCTGTTCCTGGCATAATCAGTTCTCATTGACCTCAGAGCCATCATCTATCACACATTGTCAATCATCTTTGAGATTGTTGAAGAACTGAAAAAGTTCCAGCAAATATCCCCTCCAAAACAGGGAAAAGAACAGGACCTGAGCAACTGCTGACCAGTCAGCTTGATGTCAATAAGAAGAAAGGTTCTAGAACAGATCATTAAGCAATTAGTCTGTGCACACTTGGAAAGGAATGCTGTGATTACTAAGTGCCAGCATGGGTTCCTCAAAACAAGACATGCCAAATTAATCTTATCTTTTTGTTTGATAATGTTACAGGGATGTTCTGTGGTTGTAGTACATTTTGACTTCAGAAGGGGTTTTGAAAATCCCCCATGATATTCTTACAGGCAAGCTGATGGACTGTGGGCTATACAGCATTATAGTTAGGTGGATTTGTAATGGTGGACAGGGTGAGCACAGAGAAAATTTACCATCCTGGATAGGAGTGGCAATTGGAGTCCCCAAGCTTATCCTGGGCCCAATGTTGTTTAACATCTTTATAAATGATTTACATGAAAATACAAGACATACTTAACAAATTTGCTGATGACATCAAATTAGGAGAGTAGCAATACCCCCAAAAAAGGATTAAAATTCAAAATAAATGACCTTGACAGATTGGAGAATTTGGGGCCCCAACTAACAAAATGAATTCCAACAGAGATAAATGTAAGGTACTTCATCAAGACAGGAAAAATGAAATGCATAAATAGAGGAAGGGTAACACCTGACTTAAAAAATGGTTTGGGGGGTTGGTAACTGCAAGCAAAACATGAGATGTGGTGGCCAAAAAAGCCAATGCAGTTCTGGATTGCATCAACAGAATTATAGTGTCCAGATGGGGAAGTAGTCATTCCACTTTATTCTGCTTTGCTTAGACCTCATCAGGAATACTTCATTTTTTGGGCACCACAATTCAAGACGGATATTGACAAGCTGGAACATTTTCCCGAGGAGGGCAACCAAAATAGTATAATGTCTGGAAACCATGCCCTATGAGGAGTGGCTTAAAGGGGTTGGGTGTGTTTAGCCTGGGGAAGAGAAGGAAAGATAATATAACAGTTATGTTTAAAGGTCGAAGGGATGTTGTGTAATGATGGAGCAATCTTGTTTTCTGCTGCTCCAGAGATTAAACCAGTTGATTCAAAAGAGAAGAGGTTCTCCTAAAAAGTAGGAAGACTTTTTTTTCTGTAAGAGCTGTTCAACAGTGGAACACACTGCATCAGAGGGTGATGGACTTTCAATCTTTGGTGGTTTTAAGCAGAGGTTAGATGTGCATCTTTGATGAATTCTGTAATTGTGTATTCCTGCATGGCAGTGAGTTGGACTACACAGCTCTTGTGGTCCCTTCCAGTTCTTAAGATTTCGTGATTCTAAACCCTACCCATGTTATTAGCTAAAAGAGTAGTGGGGGTTTGTTCCTTTTGTTTTCCTCTACGGTGTTCCTTGTGTATTTATGGTTCACTTGTTTCTTTCTGGCCGCCTTGTATGATTCACATAACAGAAGATTTACTAAATATTGTTCCCCCCCTTTTAAATGTTCAGGGCATAGAACCCTCGTGAAAATAGAAAAAAACAATAACTCCACAGTCTGCTACCCCCCTTTTCCCCACCATCCCCCCCCCCTGTCCTCATGCAAAAAAGAAGGGAATGGGGTGAGGGAAGTGCCCCCAAAAGCCTTTGTTTCCTTCTCCAAATTCCCCCCTCTTCCCATGTTTTGCCCCGCCAAAAAAAAGGATGGGAAGGGGGGGGGGGAAATTCCCGAAGAGGAAAGGAAAGGGTCTTTGGGGAAACCCTCCTCCCATGGATTCTGCCCTGGAGCAAAATGCATGAGAAGGAAAGGAGGAGAATTGCTGCGAAGAAAACACGAACGTCAGACCTATGACGTGGAGGGAAGACTGTAGTTAAAATAGCTATACTTCTTGCAACAATGTACAGATTTTTGGGGATTAAAACACTAAGTGAGGCAGATTCATAGAGTGGTAAATGTGTTAGCTGTAATTGCCATTAATGAAACTGTGGCGTTATTAGTGTTTGTGCAATACCAAGTCCTTAACAGCCTATAAGGTTGTTCATATATATACACAGGAGAGAGGAGCAACTTTCATTATGTCTGTGTAAGTCAGTTAGCCCAACAGGGACATTGTATGGATGGTACCTCTAAAGATGTTTTTTTTTTTAATCACAATAAAGGGTTAGTGGATTCGCTGAAAAGAATGCAACTTGTGGTAGAATGATCTGTGATGTAGAAATTTCAGCAAAGGAGCTGATTCTTGTAAAAGTTATCATTTGACTAACTTGTCAATAGATTTGAAAGTGGAAAGAATAACAGTTCCACCTGAAGAAATACGAAATATGTACAGGTATGTGGCTGGGATACTTTCATTATGAATGGCAAAACCACTTGCACAACCATGGCTAAAAAAAAACCTAGCTTTGATCCACTCATGGCAGTGATAAGCAACCTGGTGCCCTCCAGATATTTTTTAATTGGCCACTCCTTTGTTGCCTACAATGGACCATGCTGACTGGGATTGTTCAGAGTTGAAAACCTAACATCTAGAGGGCACCAACTTGCTTATCTTTGACTTAGAGAATCAGAAAGAAGAATCAAAAGTATTTGAGCTTTGCCAAGAGACAATATTTAAAATATTTTAAAAAAAAGGTAAAAGAAGAAATCAGGATGAATTTTCTGTATATAAGTTGTTTATCCTTTCTCTCATTCCCTTTTTAAAATAAACTATTTTTTGGCCAAAACCAGTGAAGGCTTACTTTTTTTAGATATTAGAAAGTCATGATTCACTTCTTTGTGGAACATAAAATGTAACAAGTATCAGCATACCAATTGTACAAAGCACTAGTAAAAGGAAAGAAGGAAAGTATGTAGAAGATACAGGAGCTGGTCTTTGAGGGTAAAAGTCAAGTTATGAGTAGTGCAGGAGGAACCATGAATTTTATGAGGATTATTTTGGTTTCCATCATATATGTATTCTTGAAGATGTTTTGGTTAGAAAATTTTTAAAGGGGAAAAAAAACTATCACATTGTATATGATTGGTAGATGTTCTTACAAACAGGAATGATAACAGAATGAAAATCAGCAAATGGAGTTATTCAGAAGTAAGAACTGATGGCCTGTCCTGCCTGTCCAAAATCAGCCAGCTGGCTGCCGAAAAGCCTGACTAAAAAATAGTCAGAAAGAAAGAAATCATGGTGGGGAAGGGTTAGCAACCTAGCCTGCATTGGGAAGACCCTGTGCAGAAAAGAAAGAGGGTTGAAAGGCATACTTATTTCTTCAAATTAAAAAAAATGGTATTCATACTAAAACTAGATAACTTCAGTAAGTGAAGGAGCATTGTTCTTGCTCAGTAGTATGCGTATAAGGACTGATTTAATCCCATCTAGTTTTGTACCCAAGTAAAATTTATGAAATGGTTTTTACTTGTTTGTGAGACAAAGAATTTTTGCCTGGTTTGCTAACTGTCCTCTGCAGTCAACCTGCTGCATGCTATGTGGCAATTTTACTGTTGATTATACTGATTTTTATAAAGTGCAGGTGAATTTTTGGGCCTTCTTTGAAACAAACTTTATTGTATTAGCTTATATTAAAATTGTTCGTAATTATTTTTGTTATTTCAAACGCATAATTTGTAAAAGTGCTTAAAATATGTTATGTTGTGTAAAAACATGAAACAACAGGGTCCGGTTTCACTTCTTAAAGAGATGGCCTTCTGATGACTTCCAAGTCTGGTTCTTTGTTTAATTAGACTCTAATAAATGATCTGTTCTATATGTTCTTTCTGTAGTTACAGTTTTTGACGGCGTGTTACACTGGAGTGCTTCAGAGGTGTTACCATTGCTGCTGCTCCCTGTGATTAAAATTGTTAAAAACAGTGTAATTTTTGCAGCCAAATGCAATTTGTATTTTAAACTTACTTCATGGGTTTTCGTAAGTGAGCTTTGACGTTATGTGCACAGTAGTAGCAACTTAAATGTATGTAGTGTTTATTAAAATTCTTTGTTAAAATTGTTTCTGCTTTTTCATAGTGATTCCCGTCAGTTACTTTACATGGTGGAAAATACCTGGACTGATGCCAAGTACATTTTACAAATAATGTGTGATCTGAATGTTCTTCCACTAGCCCTACAGATTACAAATATTGCTGGCAATGTTATGGTAAAGTTTAATTTCGTTTCTCAGCAAATTCTGTGCCAATTATTACTTGATTTTGGTGTACCATCTTATTTATAAGAACTAGTTACTTTTTGAATAAGGTACATGGAAATGAAATGACTGTTAAAACAATTTGGTGGTAGTAGTGTGTTTTTTGACACAAGGCATTTAGTTGGTTTGTTGACACTGAACACATGGAGCAAAAATAAAATATGCCCAAAGCTTTGTAAAACCTTTGGAAAAAATACAGAACAATTTCATTATAATTATTTTGACTTCCATTTCAAGCTGTTCATATAGTTGTTCTTTTTCCTGCAGTCAAGGACACTGATGGGTGGGCGAGCTGAGCCCTAATGAGTATTTGCTCCTTCATGCATTTTATGAAAAGAATTTTATTGTGCCTGATAAACAACTGTTTAAAAAAGCTCAGAAACAGGTGAGTCTCTCCATGAGTCTGTGTTTATATGTTAAGTTTTGTACATAGTGAATATGTTTAGAATTGCAAAAACAAGCTGGATTTGCATGCTTCTCTGCACTCAGTAGTTACCTGACTCCCTAGAATACCTGGTCAGGGTTGGAATTACATATGGCATAGGAGGCTACAGGAAAAAAAGTATCAATTAACATTGTCTCCTCATGAGTGGAAATATCCAATATGCCATTGCCAGCAGTATAAATAGTGGGCTGAATACCCTTTGTAGTCCTGCAGGTACTATGCATTCCTCCAAACTGCTACAAAGTATTGGGGGTTCTCCAAAGCAGATGGAGTGGGGATATTTAGATGACTACCTTGGGAAGAAGAGAAGGGAAGCGTCCACGTTTGGGCAAAGGAATCTAGCCCTCTTGATTTATATCCAAGTATGCTTACATAAGATTGCACTGTATGTTTTATAATGTATGCTCTAAAGCTCATTGTTGAACATTTTCTTTTACATTATGCTGGGCAAGGGGCTGCCTCTGAGCTTGGGTTAAATTTTATTTGCTTGACTAGCCTAAATATCCTAAAGATACTGGATCTTGTCTGATCTTGGAAGCTAAGCAGGGCCAGCCCTGGTTAGTACTTGGATGGGAGACAGCCAATGAATATCGGGTGCTATAGGTTGTATTTCAGATGAAGGAACTGGCAAAACCACCTCTGAATACTCCTTGCTTAAGAAAACCCTATAGAGTTCTCATGGGGTTGCCATAAGTTGATAGATGACTTGAAAGCATGTATACATACATACAATAAGCCCTCTGATTTCATCATACAGAGCTCCTTTATGTATGCAATAGTAATTCCTTCTCCTCCTCTGCTTCTTTCCTCTTCTTATTTAATCCTCTTTTAAATTCCTTTTTCTCTTGAGTGTAGTAATCATGTTCACCAAGTTTTGATTCCTTCTCTAGTTTTTATAATAGTAGTTTATTGCAATTAGAACTTTGTGTTGTCCTGTTCTTTATACAGCTGGAAGAAGATGAAGATTTTGAAGGTGATCAGAATAAATCAAAGACAGGACGAAAAAAGGCAGCATATTCTGGAGGTTTAGTTTTGGAACCAAAAGTTGGTAAGATGTGACAGCTTTTTCTGTCTGTAGTAGTAGTAGATCAAATAATGGATAAGAGAGGTTATCCAGACAATCTGAATTATGTTACAGTAAGTCATTATATCGGTTCAACAGATTTCATAAAGTGCTTGCTCCTTTCTTTATAGAAGCACAAATGCTTTTATAGTGGGAGTCTTATAGGAAGTAGTGAAGCAATGCTGCACATTGTAAACATGTCATTGCTGTTTCCATTTTTGGCACACAGGAAGAAACATTAACTTTAATTGAGAGAGTGCTATATCTTTCTGTTGAATGTGGAGGAGGAAAATTGTTTTTAGACCTAATTGAGCTGTTGTGTAGAAGTAAATTGTTTTCTGCTTATATCAGTAGAGCATATGGAATGAGAAATTTTGTGTACAAATTTGTAGATAAATGTCAAATATGTAAAGTGTATGTAATAGACAAAATGAAGACAAATAATTGGTGCCTTCAGTTGAGCCATCTTGATGTACATAGACAGACAACTACTACTGTAATAGAAAACATGGAAAGGATAACCATTTATGTGAGGCAGATGCCTTCCATTACTGTGAATATCTTCCCTTCTTCATTTCAGATAAGCCAATTTCAGGCTGTTCAGCACAGCTAAAACTGAAGTAAAGTGTACAGTCATAATGAAACTTGTGCCTATGACAGATGTGAATTTTGGGAGACTGGGGAGGCAGATACAATTTGTGACACTTTGCCCCCACTCTGGTGTTTTTTCACGTTGTACTAGTAAAAATACGTGTCTTCTCATGCAGTCTGTATAGGATGGGCAAACTGCATGTCATGCAGTCATGCAGCCGTGGACAATTGCACGGGGACTGAGGGCCAAGTTGTCACCACCCTGACCCGTCTCGGAGTTACATGACCATAGCACAGTGCCTCTGCTTTTTATAAAATAATAGAATAATAAGAGTTGGAAGAGACCACAGGGGCCATCCAGTCCATCCCCCTGCTATACAGGAACACGCATCAAAGCACTCGCAACAGATAGCCATCCAGCCTCTGTTAAAAACCCTCCAAAACAGAGACTCCACCACACTCTGAGGCAGCGTATTCCACTGCCGAACATCTCTGACCATCAGGAAGTTCTTCCTGAGGTTCAGGTAGAATCTCTTTCCTGTAGTTTGAACACATTGCTCCCTGTCCTAGTCTTTGTAGCAGCCTGTTCGCTCTTCAGTATGACATCTTTTCAAATATTTAAACATGGCTATCATGTCCCTGCTTAACTTTCTCTTCTGCAAACTAAACATACCCAGCTCCCTAAGCCGCTCCTCATAGGACATGGCTTCCAGATCCTTCACCATTTTGGTTGTCCTTCTCTGGCTTGTCAATATCTTTCTTGAAATGAACTGCCCAGAAATGGACACAGTATTCTAGATGAGGCCTGAACAAAGCAGAATAGAGTGGTGCTATTACTTTCCTCGATCTAGACACCATACTCCTGTTGATGCAACCAAGAATCACATTGACTTTTTTGACTGCTGCATTCCACTGCTGACTCTTGACCAGTTTGTGGTCTATTAAGACTCCTAGATCCCTTTCACATGTACTGTTATCCAGCGAGGTGTCTCCTATCCTATGTTTGTGCATTTCATTTTTTCTGCCTAGGTATAGGACCCTACATTTCTCTCTGTTGAAATTCATCTTGCTAGCCTTGGCCCAGCTCTCCAATCTGTCAAGGTGATTTTGATTTTTGATCCTGTCCTCTGGGGTATTAGCAACCCCTCCAATTTGGTATCATCTACAAATTTGATCAACATGCTCTCCATTCCTTCATCCAAGTCAGTCATTTCACTCAAGTCCCTTTCAAAATGGCAGTTGGAAATGATATTGTCTCACCTCTGGTTGCCATTTTAGGAAGGATTGCAACAAAAATAAAATAGGTGACGGTGGGTATTTTTCCATGTTGGGGATGAAAATCGTTTGAAAATTGTACCATTTTTTGAGAAAAAAATTTGGGGATGATTGGAGGCTGTGGGGATTGAACAGGGAATTGAGAAGCAACAAAAATAAGTTTCCCATCCCTGCTGTATAGTAAACAGTGTAACTGAAATAGATTCTCTCCCTTTCTTTATTTCAGGTTTTTATGACAAGTTTATTTTGCTTTTAGACTTCAATAGCTTGTACCCTTCAATTATACAAGAGTTTAATATCTGCTTTACAACAGTTCACAGAGTGTCATCCAGTTTGCACAAAAACACAGAGGTATGTGTTTAATTTAATAGTGCCTGTGACCTTGGGAGAGACTGGAAGCTTCTGCTGAAATCAGAAGTATTTCCTTGGTCATTCCTTGTTTGCCTTCAAGTCTTTTTTTACTTATGGTGATGTGGAAATAACACAGGGTTTTCTGGCACTGTGTGTGTGTGTGTGATGCGCCCAAGGTCACCCAGTGGGTTTTCATGAGAGAGCAAGGAATTGAACACTGGTTTCTATGGTCTTAGTCCAGCTCTCAAACCACTACATATTTGATCATGTGCTTTCTTTATTTGTTGTTTTTTTAATGGTTTGTTTTAATTGCTGTCAACATTTTGAGTACTTTAATTATGTTTTTAGCTTCTTGTATGGTGTAAATTTTTATGAAAACAACAAAAATTATATTTTTTGATAAATGTTGAGTTCTCCCCAAAGAGTAGTACCTGAGGTGGGGAGCAGGGGTTGGAGAAACTTGCAAATAATCAAATCCGTGAATGTCAAACATGTAAATGTGGAGGGCTGATTGTATAGCTTTTCAGGAGATCATCTGAAGAAATTCTCCAGAGAAACAGAGGTCAATCTGTTCCCCTGGCCCTGAAGGCCATGACATCTGAACTACACATTAGGACTTTTTTTGATCCAGGGCTCTATGGAACATCTGCTGCCTAGAGACTGAGTACTAGCAACTTTGGGAACTAAACTGTTGTGGTAGTGTTAACATGTCAAATTAATACACAGGATGGAGAAGAAGAAGAAATTCCTGAATTACCAGACTCATCTCTAGACATGGGAATTTTGCCTAAAGAGATCAGAAAGCTAGTTGAGCGAAGGCGTCAGGTGAAGCAGTTGATGAAACAGCCAGATTTAAATTCAGACGTCTATTTACAGGTAAGTCTAACAGTAACATACTTGTTGCTTCATTATACACTTGCCCTCCACATTCGTTAGAGTTGGGGGGTGCAGGACCCTTGCAAAGGTGAAAAATTCGCAAATACAAAATTTGTGTGTCTGTGGGAAGGAGGCTGAGGCCTGGGTGGGGAGAGAGGGTACCCAGCATCTAAACCAGGTGAGGGAAAGGTGGTCCTGTACTTTCATCTCCTTCCTTGGGTGTATTGAGAACTTTGGGAAAGGGCTTGTGGTGCTGAGAAATCATGCTTTAGGCTGTCCTTGACTGGCCAGGCACTGGCTGGTGGAGGAGGAGGAGAACTGGAGGGAGGTTTTTAAAGAGCTGCAAAGCCTGATTGGAGCCACCAAGGGGGAAGGTTCCCCCCAAAAAGTAGTACCTGAGGTGGGGGAGCAGGGGTTGGAGAAACTTGCAAATAATCAAATCCGTGAATGTCAAACCTGCAAATATGGAGGGCTGACTGTATAGCTTTTCTGAAATGCCATAATTTGAATGCAGAATAAACAGTGAAAGACAGCTTACTGGTATAGCTGTGGGTCATTGTAAGAGAAATGCACATTTAAAAAAAGTAACAATATTTCCAGTTGTTTTTAAAAACAGTGCATTGTATCAGTAGCTAAGTAAACTTGCTTCT
Organism: Ctenosaura bakeri; assembly: GCA_948474755.1. Lineage (NCBI taxonomy): Eukaryota > Metazoa > Chordata > Lepidosauria > Squamata > Iguanidae > Ctenosaura > Ctenosaura bakeri. The sequence goes on from CAOLHI010007335.1 coordinate 13,199, forward strand.
TCTTCGTGGTCTCTGTGCCTTCATACACTAGGAGCTTTAGCGCCTGCGCGGTAGCGTTCGGAAACTTCTAGAGCTTGTTCGCTTGGCGGGAACCCCTCCCCCACGCCGGTACTGCGCATGCTCCTCCCGCCGAGCAACGGTCTCTCCTCAGTTCTTTCTCGTCCGCCGCCGCGTACGGAAGGTTCTTTAGTTTGTTCCTCTCACGTCGTGCTTGGCTTGCTGTTTTTTCACGGTTTTACGGACTTTCGGACTGTCTTTGACCTCTCTTTCGGACTCCCCCTTCGGTTTTCGTCTTTTTGGATTTCGGAGTTTGGCGTTTCTTCGTCTTATGTCCGCGCTCTTTAAGAAGTGCGTGTCCTGCGGCCGCAAGGTTGCCCTCAACGACGGCCATAAGGAGTGTCTCTTCTGTTTGGGCGAGTCCCACAACATCCGGACTTGCCCAATTTGCAGGGATTTTACTCCCCAAACTCTTCGCAACCGCTCCGCGAGACTCAAATCTTATTGTTGGGAACAGTCTCTGCGGGCGATAGACGAGACCTCCACTTCCAAGATGGCCGACAAGAAGACGACCACGCCATCGACGGTATCGGCGGCTGCCGTTCCGTCCACCTCGTCGGTATCGGGCTCGGTACCGGCGAAACGCCGACTCGGCGTTACCGAGGATCCCGAAGCTGTCGGCGGCTGCCAAGTCAGCGAAAGGATCCTCGACGGCGAGGAAGGCTGAGGCTCCCCTTACGGAGACGCCTGCAAAAAAGCGCCCTGCTCCGGACGGAGGCAAGGGCAAGGAGAAGGAGAAGAAGAAGAAGAAGGAAAAGAAGCGCTCCCCGGCTGGGGACGCTCAACCTCCTACTCCTCCTCCTACTCAGCAGCCTTCCAAAGGGCGAGGCGAGTCCGTCGACCTCTCGGAGGATGAGATCGAGGACGTTCCCCAACAGCGTCCGGACTCGCCTGTGGCAGACCCTCCAACCCTGGTGGAGGAGCGCCACCGCCCTCTTAGCCGTCGCAGGTCGGCCGACCTGCAGCAGAGAGAGCCCTCTGCTTCTCCGGAGCGGCGTTCGACCTCCTTCAGGTCCCGGTCCCGCTCTTCCGAGCGTCCGGTGGCCTCGCCGCCTCCGAGGGAGACAAGAGAGGAACAACCTCGCTCGTCTGCCTCCAGATACACCTCGGCGTCCTACGTGGCCAGGTACGCGAGGGAATCTGAATGGAGAGAGCGCCCGGCCTCCTATCGGTCGCATTCGCCATCGTACCGGGATCGGTACCATCGTGGCCCGAGTCGCTGGGAGACCTTCCGGAGGTCCCGGTCACCTCGTCGACAGCGCGAATCGCGCTCGCCTAGAGGGGACGAGGCTCGGTACCGTCGACGCCGAAGCCGATCTCCGTCGGACCGCCGCTCCTTCAGCCGCTCTCCCTCCCCTCGATATCATAGGGCGAGGGAGCCTTCACCACGGTATCGGGCGATATCGCCACCTCCTAGGGTCACGGCAACGGCGACGCGCCCTACGGAGTCGGTGGTGACTGAGCGGGCTACGACGACGTCAGCCTGCCAGACTACCCCGGTCACCACCAAGAGCGTGAAGTCAGTGGTCAGCCATCCCAAGCGGGACGCTGCTGCTACCACCGCCCCGGCTGCGGAGAAGCCTAGGAAGGCAACACCTGCGGCGACTACGAAGGAGCCGGAGAGCGAGCGGCGAGAGGACTCACCGAGCTCGGAGTCGTACGACTCGAGTGCGGAGTCTGAGGTGTCTGAGGCGGCCTCCCAGGAGTCTCCTCCGTTGGGATTCGGGGCCCGATCCCAGATTCTGCTCCAGAGGACGTCCACCAGTTCTCTGCGATGCTGCTCCGCATGGCCACTACCCTCGGCCTTAAGATCGCGATGCGGAGCCGGAGGATGACGATCCAGCCTTCTCCGTTTTCGAGGAGAAGCGACCTTCCACGGCCCCGCTGCCTCTCCTGCCCCGGGTGTCCAGACTGGTGAAGGCCGCCTGGGATAGACCGGCCTCGGCTCAGCCGATACCGCAGCGGTTAGAACACCTCTACAGGGTGCAGAAGGATAACGCCGGTTATCTATTTAATCACCCTGCACCGAACTCTGTGGTCGTCGAGTCCGCGCAGACGAAAGGCTCCGGCAGGCAACACACCATCCCGCCGGACAAAGAGGGCAGGAAGTTGGACGCCTACGCAAGGAGGTTCTATTCGGCTGCCTCCTTGCAGATCAGGCTGTCCAACACTCAGGCTTGCCTCGCGGCATACCTGAAGAAAGTGCTCGATCGCCTGCAACCAGCGATGGAAGCGGTACCGGAGGACATCCGCCAAGCCTCCTCCGTGATCTTCAATGAGGCTATCTCCATCGCTCGGCACCAGATGGCCTCCTCCCGGCACGCAGTGGAGATCGCCTCCCGGGTCATGGCGGGATCCGTCGGCCTCCGCCGCCATGCTTGGCTTCGACCGGCCGACATCCAGGAGGACACCAGAAGGAGGATTGAAGATCTCCCCTTCGACGGTGAAGGCCTATTCAATTCGTCCACAGACGAAGCTTTGGACAATCTCGTCAAGGCGAGACTGACCGCAAAAAAGATCGGGCTGCAGCCGGCCACGCAGACCCGCAGGGCCTCCACCTTCCGACCATCCTGGCGACGATCTTCCACCTCGTCGTTCCAGCGTTCGGCCCAGTCTGGACAGTCGAGACCGTCCTCCGGCTCATCGGCCAGACGCACGATTAGGCGGCGCCCGCCTTCGTCGAAGAAGTCCTCCTCCGAGACAAAGTCTCGGTTTTGACGTGCCTGGCAGGACCCACCAATACCCACTCTTCAGCCTACCATCAGCGCTCGGAGACCGACCGACTCTCGCTCGACACCTAGCGGAGTGGCAGTATGTCACTACGGACTCTTGGGTGCTTTCCATCGTCCGTCTTGGCTACGCCATCGAGTTTCTCGATTTTCCTCCTCGCGGCGTTTACTACTCCACGCCGTCGAGTCCGGCCCTCCTGGAAGAGATCCAATCCCTCCTCCAGAAAGGGGCGATCGAGCGGCTCCCGCAAGAGGCCAAGACCACCGGCTTCTTCTCCAGGTACTTCACGGTCCGAAAGCCGACGGTACCC
>CAOLHI010007337.1:0-12461 GCA_948474755.1 Ctenosaura bakeri
AGGAAGGGGGAAAAGAATGTTTTTTTTGAAGTGCTGGCAAAAAGGGAATTTTGGGGAGAAAAGACTTTCAGCCATTGCTGCAGCAGCTTGCTGAATCCTGACCTCAGGATTTAGACCCAAAAAGTGTTAGCTGATTTTTCTTGCCACTGAAATATACTGAAAGGGCACCACATTCATGTACTAGAAGTACCATGGGGTTTTTGGGGAAAATGCCCAATAAGAAAACATCCCTACAATACGTAATTTCTAAAAAAGCAAATTGCCTAGGTTAAGATGTCTTTTAATATGATAAACCTACGCAATGAGTGTCTATGTGCAACATTTGGGTTTTATTTTACTTAATAAATACAAAATTTTCAAAGCTGCTTTTTTATTCTCCTGTAATAAAAATTTTTCCTGAAATTTAAACTTAAGAAATTTTTAGGCAGCTGATGTTGTACTTAGTGTACCAGATATTTTTTCAACAGGGGGGAATTTAGGTGACCAAAATGGTAAGCCATACGGCAGTGCTACCCAAAAAAGGTTTTTTGGTCTATGGTTTATGCTGGTTTAAAGGACGGGGCTGTGGTCCATGGCAAGTTTCCCAGAATGAAATAATTGTATCCAGGGGGACAAAATATGGTGCGGGATAATTTGGGGAAAACCTGCTTTTCTGCCACTTAAAAATAGTTTAAAAGAAAACACAAACCAAGGGATTCTGATAAAATTTTTGAAAACTCAAAAAAACTTTTTTCCTACCCCAAAAAGATGGAAGAACCATGCTTGTTTCATTTAAAAAGTACTTCGGGAGATTTAGGATTTTAATGGGTAGACTCTACCCATAAAAACAAAACCCAAGTGGAAACTTTTTCTTCCAACACAAACGTTATTTTTCCTGTCCCAAAAAAAAAGGGGCACAGAATTAGCCATTTAGAGATGGGTGTACATGTATGAATGCCTTTGAACTGGATTGATTTAAAGGCTTTTCACCTTGCTATGAACTCTAAGAAGCCCTATGGTTGGTTTTAAACATACAGGGCTAGAGATAGTTGCTAGTGGACACTTCATCTGATCTAGTATATTGTATTTTTTACATCTGTGGTTTTGTTAAATTAAACATTTTAGCAAATAGGCACTTATGCTTCATTCCAGAATCTCACTCGTTTTTTTCTTTCTTTTGGGTTTGTTTTTTAAAAATATCCAAAGAGGTTTCTGCAAAATCGTTTTAAAGAGATTGCTGTAAGTAGATTGAGATAGTTCTCATAAAAGGAAGCAGGACAATATTGCTTTTTTCTTGATGAATTTTTTCAGACCCAAAAAGGATCTCAGGGCCTTAACCATGTAAGGATAATTTTAAATGTATTTCTCTTTAACATTGCAAAGAAAGGGGGAGAATGTCCTCACTGGCTATTTTTCATGTAGGGAAAAAAAAACCCGCCCCTGGTTGGTTTTTGTATCTCCTGCCACCCCAAGTTGCTTAGTCCAGAATAGGATTAATACCCCCTTTATTTTTGTAAACACATGCTTTGTAAAAAAACCATAATTTCCATGCTTTTTTTTTTTTTTGCGTTCTGATGATCCCTTAATTTTATCCCATAAACTTTTAAGTTAAAAAAACCAACTCCCCTGGATTTTTAAAAGACCCCTTAGCAATACCTACACTACTAAATCAGTTGCACCTTATTTCGGTAATGCAAAATAAATGTGTTGAAAAAGGTGCCCCCTGAGGGGATGATGCAATTGCAAAGTGCAGCTTTTTGCGGGTTTGGGAATTTTTGTCTTTGTCTTTGGGGAGCTCCATGACTGGAAGTGACACTTGCTGTGGAGATACCACAGTTTTTAAAATAAAAGTGGATGGGGTTTTCCCTGCTTTATACTGCTAAAATCCTGCACCTTAAATTCCATTTCCCTGTTTCAGGGGAAAAGAGTAATACCTCAGTTGATATCATGTCCCATCATTTTGGGAAGTGTATTCCCAAAAAAATTGTGTACTGAGTCCTTGGGGGTAAAAAGGGAAAAAAAATTTTAAATAAATTTAATTTTCCATCTTTTTCCTTACCAAAATGGGAAAAATATATAACACACTGTTCTTTTAATTGTTATTTTTCTCTTTAAAAATTTCCATTACAAGGGGAAAAAAAAAGAAAGGGCCCCTTAAAAAAAAACAAATGTTTCCGTTTAAAGTCTTACCCCCATCCCCTTTTACCTTTTTCCCCGAAGTTTTTAAAAAAAGGAACTGGCCTTGCCCGCTGTGTTCTATTTTGGGGGAGATGTTTAATTAAGAAACCCCCAAACTTGCCTCGCCCTTTTTAAAAGGAAATTTTTCTTTATTTAAACAGTCCCCGCTTTTGGGGATTTTCCGCCTTTTTTCCAATGCCTTGTCCTATGGGTAATAATGTCTTTTTCCATTTTGCTAGGCTGAACTCCTGTCCATTATAGGAAAGGGATTATTTTTAAGGGTTTCCCTTTAGAGAAACTTTTTCAAACCCCCTAAGATCTTCTGGTAAAAACCTTTTGGGAAATTGCTGTTTTGTTAGGGGGCCCAAAAGGGGGGGGGTGAGTTTGAGCCCGGGGCTTTGTTTTTTTTAATCAAGTTGTGCTCAATATAAAGGGGTTTTGAAAGAACTGCTTTAATCTTGACCAACTGGTAAATGATTTTTTTTTTTTTGTTTTTCCAGAAATCAAATTTTTCAGTTTTTTTTTTTGTTGTATTATTCCAACCCCATTTGAAAAATTTGATTGCTAAATTTCCAGGGAATTTTGCTTACTAATTTACGGGGAGTAATCAAAACTGTTCCTGGAATTTATTTTCAGAAATTTGGGCAAACATCTTAGGCCTAAATAATTGGTTTTATAGGGGTAAAGCTAAGGACAGACGGGTTTTTCCCCGGCTGTAAAGTGTTATCTCCTTTCAGTGTCTGATGGCAGGTACCTATATTGATGGGGATGAGGAAAATTTAAAGGGGGTTTTTTGGCCCCAGCCAAAATTTGGGCCTGGGAGCTTAAGGGGTGGGGAATGGATTTTTGGGAGAAAGTTTTGAACCCCCTTTCCCCCTTTTTCCAGGGGGTTTTGCAGGGCACTTCCGTTTTATATCTCTTTGCTGAGTTTGACCCTAAGGAGGTGGGGCCCTTCACTATTAAATTAGTTTTTTTGGGCCCTGGGGGTTTCCCCAAAGGCACTGGGTTTCCTCTTTTAGATGAGATAGGCCTCTATCTATAGCAGGATTACTGAGTTTAAATTTTTTAGTGTTCCATCCAAAGGAATGGAAACACAATAGTAAGCCAGCCAGATATCTAGTCACAGAGGTTTTTAAAAATTCTAAGTGCTGTTTGGTTTTCATATAAGCAGACAGGTACTAAATAGCATCCGGGCCCTACCCATCCTAAAAAATTTCCCCAAACCTGGGGTGGAAAGGGGCATCTCTGAACTGATGCATATTTTAGCTGAAAAAGAAAGCAGAAGGTGGGGGGGGCAGTGGTGGTGGCACATAGTGTCTTGGAGTCTGATGCAAAGCAGGTACTAGGGTGGCACGGGCCCCTTTTCTTTTCCAGCTACTTTTTGTTTTTTAGTCTCAGTAAATTTACCTGAAGAGATCTATAGGCAGCGGGAAAATTTGGGGCCTTTCCCTTTTGTTTGGGCCCAGGGGGGGGTTGGGGGAATCTCATCCCCACAAGTACAGCCTCCTTCTGTGATGGAATGTAGCCTCTTGTGAAGCAAAATTGCCAGCCTTTTTTGGTGTGGGAAATCTTGGTCCAACCATCCGGGAAATTTTAAGGGCCGGAGGGGGGTTTGTGGGGGGGTTATTTGCCCTTCCCCCTTAAATTTGTACTATTAATCTCTATACTTTATCTTTTTCCTTCCCTGCCCCACATAGAGCTCTGAAATCTTGCTATTTAACTCAGGATATATTAGGATATAAACCAAGTTTGTTTTTACCTTTCCTCCCCTTGGATTTTTAAATGTGATTTTTTTGGGGGGTTTTTTTAAAAAACCCTTTTGGGTGGTTGAGTGTAAAAGGTTTGGGCAAACCCCCTTTGGCAGAATAATATGGCTGTGGTAACACAGTAACAGAAAAAACAGGGGGAATATAGGCAGAATGACCTAGGCATGTCATGGGGGAAAATTAGGGAGGGGCCAAATGTGGCCCATGGGCCACAGAGCCCCTCTCATTTAGTCCCCAATTTTTGGGGAGTTTTACCAAAAGTTTGGGGGGCACATTAGTGGCAATCCGCTCAGCAATTTGCTTTTGCCACAAGGCATACTGAGTGTGCACTTTGTTTTAAAGTCAAATTGTGCTCCTGAAATAAACTTCTATTGAAAAAAAAGGTATCCTTTCTGTTAGCCTTGTATCAAAGTGAAATGAGATATGTGGTTCTCATCTGCCATATTTTGTGATGCAGCAGTGGAGGCTAGGAGCGGGAAAAGGTTTTTGGGTGGAGCATGCTTTCTTCCCACATTTGTAAGTTGCCTACACGGGGGTTTTAAAATTTGTTTTTGTTCCAGCTTTAGCTGTTTTGAAGTTGCTCATTGATGTCACCACAGTGCATTAATATGTATGGAAAGCCTTTATAGTGTGTGGAAGCCCCTCTTCAAGTGGCCATTTTTGGGAAAGAGGCTATAATGGTTTAAGTTGTATAGTTTGGTTTGGATTTGGAGTTTTGTGCCTTTTTTAGGCCTTGGATGAAGGAGCATCACAGACATCATTTATTTGAAATACCTTTCCCCAATAACCTTTATTCCCAATTTAATCATGATGGTGGTTTTTAAAGGGACTGTGCTTTTGTTTTTAAATTTCCAACATTTCATTTAGCTTTTCGGGAGGTTATGCCAACCCCTTTTAGGTGACTTCTGACTCTTGAGAAGCAGGAATGTGTATGAGTTTAAAAACACAGAACACAGGCCATAAAAAGAGAAGTTGCACCCCAAGGGAAAAGGATATAAAGGAGGGAAAAGAGACTCTTAAAATTAATTGTGAATATGACTGAAGTTATTATTGATATACCGTGTTGGTCAAATGCTTTTTAAAGGGCCTGTTGCTGTTCTGTGCCTTTGAGTAGTTTCTCATTTATGGAAACCCCTAATAAACCCCCGTTGGGGGGTTTTTTCGGGGGGGCCTAAAGAAGGAAATATGCCCAGGGGGTTTTCCCCATGGCCAAGTAGGAAAAAAAACCCCTTTGTCACCAAGAAGTTTGATGCTCAAACTACTACACCATGCTGCTTTTTCTAGAGCTTAGACAGGTTTATTACTGTGTGTATTGTTTGATTACTTCTTGCTTAAAATTGAAAAAATTTAACACCTATTATTCAGAAATAAAAGGGGAGAAGATTTATGAGTCTAAAGATCTTCTCCATTTAAATACCTTTGCACTTGTTTTAAAAGCATGAAGTCCCCACCCCCACTTTTTTTTTTCCCCCCCATTTTACCCAGTGGTCTTCAAACTTATTTATGGACCTCTCAATTTGGAGCGGAGGCCTGGGGAGAAATCGAGTTTCCCCAGTCCCTTTATTTGTTTAGAAAAATCAGGTGAGGGGAACTAAAAGGGACCAGGTTTTCCAAACTGCACATCCTACAAAAACACATAGGACTACTTTTTGACTGAGGTTTTTTATTTTGTTTTTTAAAAAAATTTTTTTATATCCTTTCATACATCAGAGGCTCTTGGAGCACATATAGATAAGGTTGCGGGGTAATTAATCGATTTTTACGGGTTGAAGTCCATTTATTACAAAGTTTACTGGATGTAGTAGTCTGGGGCACATCAAAAAAGATTTGGGCCAGCTCTTTTTTAATTTCCCAAACCCTTAAAAAACACTGGGAATCCCTTTAAAAGAAATCTACTCCCTGGCTTCTTGTGGTCTAAAATTTTATGCAATGCTAGAAGAATTTTACTACGATTTTGAGAAAGTTTTGAACAGCGCTGACTAAAATGTTTAAACCCCTTGCAAGAAAATGTAGAGATTTGGAAAGGGGTGACTCTTCTTTAAAGAAAACATATTACAAAGAAAAAATATTCTGGGGGCAAAGTCACAGTTCATGTGCATTTTTGGGGAAGAGATGCAATTAAGGGGGTTTTTCCTTATTTGTGTTAAAAGGGTAGATATACCTCAGTTTTGCAAAACATTTAAGGTTTAGGTTGAAGTGGTTTGAAGCTGCTCTTCCTTCAGGGTGCTGGGAAACTGAGTTCCCCAACCCTCTTCCTTTTTTTTTTCCCAGATGCCCCCTTTTAGGGAGCCTTTTCCCTTGGGGGGGTTTCCTTACCTGCCCAAGGGAAAGAACTCTAAAAATTGGGGCAGCGGGGCTGAATCAGAGTGCTACAGACTACAACCTGTCAATGAAAAAGATTCTCCTGACTTCAGAAGCCTTGCAACTCCACATAGTTGCCCACCTGCCCCAAAGGTGTGACCAAAAACCCTTTTTTCTCCCTCTATCCATTCCAATGAATTATTTAATGTTTTTACACAATGTGCCTCTTGGTTGGCTCCCTAATTTTTGGGAAATAGACCCAAAACTCGGGAAGGGTTCACAGCTGGGGGGGTTCTTGCATGCTGTCAAAAGAGGGTTTTTTTTCCCTTAATTTGGGGGAAAAGGGGGGGGTTTTGCCCCTTTTTAGTTCTTGGGTTTGGGTTTGGGGGGGAAAATTTTTTTTAAAACCCCGGTTTTTAAAAAAATTTTTGGGAAAAAATTTTTTTTTGGGTTTTTTGGGGAAAAATTTTTTCCCCCCCTGTGGAAACCCCCTTGGGGGAAAAAAAAAGGGGGGGGGGTTAAAAAAAATTTTTTTTTTTTGGCCCTTTTTTTTAAAGGGGAAAAAACCCACCCCCGGGTGGCCGGGGGAAAAAAAAAAAAAACCCCGGGGCCCCCTTTTGGGGGGCTTTTTCCCCGGGTTTTTTTTGGGTTTTTTTTAAAAAAAATTTTTTTAAAAAAAAATTTTTTTTAAAACTTAAAAAATTTTTTGTTTTAAAAAAGGGGGTTAAGGGAAAAAATTTTTTTAAAAAAAAATTTTTTTTTCCCCCAAAAAAAAAAAAAAAAGGGGAAAAAATTTGGGGGCCCCCCTTTTTAAAAAAAAAAAAAAGGAAAGAAAAATTTTAAAAAAAAAAAGGGGGGGGAATAAAAAAGGGGGGTTTTTTTAAAAAAAAACCCTTTTTTTTAAAAATTTTTTTAAAAATTTTTTAACAATTTTTTAAAAAAAAAAGCCCCGCTGGGAAAATTTTTTTTTTTTTTTTTAAAAAAAAAAAAAAAAAACCCCCCCCCAAAATTTTTTTTTCCCCTTTTAAAAAAATTTCCCCAAAAAAACCCCCCCCCCCCCCAAATCAAAATTTTAAAAAATTTTAAAAAAAACCCGGGGAAAAAGGGGTTTTTTAAAAAAACCCCCCCAAAAAGTTTCCAATTAATCCAAAAAAAAAAATTTTTAATTTTTGGGTTTTTCCCCCTTTTTCCCCCCTTTTTAAAAAAAAAGGGTTTTAAAAAAAATTTTTTTTTTTAAAATTTTTTAAAATTTTTAAAAGGTTAAAAAAAAATTTTTGGGGGGGAAAAAAGGGTTTTTTTTTAAAAGGGGGGTTTTTTTTTTTTGGGGTTCCAAAATTTGTTTTTTCCCCTTTTTTTTTTTTTTTCCTTTTTCCCAAAAAAACCCCCCAACCAATTTTTAAAAAAAGGGGCCCCAAAAATTTTTAAAATTTTTTTAAAAAACCCCCCTTTAAAAAAAATTCCCCAAATTTTTTTTGGGGTTTTTTTTTGGGGCCCGGGGGAAAAAAAACCCAAAAAAAAACCCCCCCCCCCTTTAAAAAACCCCTTTTTTTTTTTTCCCTTTTTAAAAACCCAAATTTAAAAAAAATTTTAAAACCCCTTTTGGGGTTTTAAAAAAGGGGGTTTTTCCAAAAAATTTTTTTTTTTAAAAAATTTTTTTTTGGGGGCTAAGGGGGGAAAAACCCAAAACCCGGGAAAAAAAATTTTTTTCCTTTAAAAAAAATTTTTTTTTTTTTTTTTTTGGAAAAAATTTTTTGGGGGGAAAATTTTTTTTCCCCTTTTAAAAAGGGTTTTTTTTTTAAAAAAAAACCAAAAAGGGGGAAAAAAAGGGGGTTTTTTTTTCCCCAAAAAATTAAAAATTTTGGGGGGCCCTTTTAAAAAAAAATTTTAAAACCCCCTTTTTTTTTTAAAAAAAAAAAAGTTTTTTTTAAAAAAAGGGGGGGAAAATTTTTTTTAAATTTTTTTTCCCAAAAAGGGGGAAAAATTTTTTTTTTTTTTAAAAAATTTTTTTTTGGGTTTTTTTTTGGTTTTTTTTTTTTAAAAAAAGGGGAAAATTTTTTTTTTTTAAAAAATTTAAAATCCTTTTTTTTAAAAAAAGGAATTTTTTTTTCCCCCTTTTTTTTTAAAAAAAGAAAGGGGGAAAAAAAAAAAATTTTTTTTTTCCCTTAAAAAATTTTTTTGGGCCCCCAAAAACCCCCTTGGGGCCCAAAAAACCCCCAAAATTTTTTTAAAAAAAAAAACCCAAAAAATTTTTCCCCCAAAAATTTTTTTAAAACCCGGGGGGAAAAAAAAAAATTTTTTTGGTTTTTTGAACCCCCAAAAATTTTAAAGGGGGGGGAAAAAACCCCAAAAAGGGGGGAAAAAAAGGGGGGGGTTTCCCCCAAAAACCCCCGGGGGGCCCTTTTTTTTTAAAATTTCCCCCAAAGTTTGGGGGGGTTTTTTTTAAAGCCTTTTTTCCTTTGGGGGGGAAAATTTTTAAAAAGGCCCCCCCCTTTAAATTTTTTCCCCCCTTTTTCCCCCCAAAACCCGGGGGAAAAAAAAATTTTATTTAAAAAAAAATTTTTTCCCCCTTTTAAAATTTTAAAGGGTTTAATTTTTTTAAAATTTTTTTTTTTTTCCTTTTTTTTTTAAAAAACCCCCCCTTTCCCCCCCTTTTTTCCCCCAAAAAAAAATTTAAAAAAAAAAAATTTTTTGGGGTTCCCACTCCCCTCCGGGTGCTCTGTGGAACTCCTGTGATCACCCCCAACTTGGGTCCCAGTAGCCTCTTGCCCAAGATGCCTGTTAAGAGAACAACAAGCAACTAGAGCACACATACGGCTTACTCTTTTACCCTTACCCCTTGTTCTTCCACAGGACAAGGGGGGGGAAATTTGCAGTTTGTCCTAGATTTTCTTAATGCCAGTTAATGACCTCCCAAAAAGGAAGGTCATTCCTTGACAGTGAAGGTGATGTACCCTCAACCCAGCTCTGGGTCAGACAAAATGGCTGTGTTCACCCTATCATTTCCCAGAGACAGAGCCACTAACCCTCAGATACTGAGAAAAGTTAAAACCTGCTGTTCAGAAATGCTGCTTTTATTCCCATCAAGCTCTCAAGTACTTCACAGTGGCGAAAAGCCACAACCCTTTTTAAAGCAGGAAAACCCCCCTCCACCCAAACCCTTGGGCTGAGATCTTTTAAACTACCCCCCAAATATTCAGGGAGCCAACCAAGAGGCACATTGTGTCAAGAGCATTAAGTAATTCATTGGAATGGATAGAGGGAAAAAAAGGTTCTTGGTCACCCCTTTGGGGACAGGGGGGGCAACTATGTGGAGTTGCAAGGTTTCCCTAAGTCGGGAAAGAATCTTTTTCATTGACAGGTTGGGATTTGGGAGACTTTTGTTTCAGCACACGCTGCCCCAAATTTTGGGGTTCTTCCTTGGACCCCCAAAAAAATCCCTACAAGGGAAAAGGCTCATAAAGGAGGCATCTAGGAAAACACAACAAAGGAAGAGGATGGGCAATTCAGTTTGCCAGCACCCTGAAGGAAGAGCAGCTTCAAGCAAACACTTACAACTGAACCTTAAGTGCTGTGAAAACTGAGGTATACTACCTTGCAACACAATAAGACACCCCTTTAAATTTGCATTTCTCCCAAACATGCACATGAACTGTGACTTTGCCCTCAGAATATCCTGCTTTTTTGGGCTAACCTGCATGATTTTTGGGTAATGAAAAATCACCATTACCAAATCTCTACATTACTTCACATGTTAAGCATTTTAGTCACGCTGTTAAAAACTTGTCTGCAAAATCGTGCAGAAAAATTTTTAGCATTGCATCATTTCAGACCACAAGAAGCCAGGGAGTAGATTTTTTTAAAGGTATTCCCAGTGATTTATTAAGCTACCAGAATTAGGAAGAAGAGCTAGGCCAGAGTCTTTTTCTGATGTGCTAGACTACTACATCCAGTAAACTTTGTAAACATGGAGGCATTCGGACTGCAACCTGTAAATTCAATAACTTACCTGCAACCTTATCTATATGTGCTCCAAACCCTCTGATGTATGAAAGGATATAAAACTATATATTTAATAAACAAAATAAAAAACCTCAGTAGCAAGAGAGTCAGTCCTATGTTTTTTTTTGTAGGATGTGCATTTTGGGAAAACCCCGGGTCCTTTTATTTTTTTCCCCCCTATTTTTCTAAGCAAGACATAAAAGGGACTGAACACTCTAGATATCTCCCCCCAGGCCTCCGCTCCAAGTTGAGAGGTCCATCTGGATAGATTAAAAGACCACTGGGTAAAAGTGGGGGGGAAAAAAAACAGTGGGATAGGGCCACTTCATGCTTTTAAAACAAGTGCAAAGGTATTTAAATGGAGAAGATCTTTAGACTCATGAGAATTGTTCTTCCCTTGATCTTCTGAATAAAGGGTTGGACTTTTTTACAAGGTTTCCCTAAGCAAGAAGTAATCAGAACAATACACACAGTAATAAACCTGTCTAAGCTCTTCAAAGAAGCACATGGTGTAGTAGTTTGAGCATCAAACTTCTTGGTGACAAGGGTTCCATTTCCTACTTGGCCATGGAAACCCACTGGGCATATGACACATTCTCAGCCCCCAGAAAACCCCAAAACAGATTTGTATTAGGGTTGCCATAAATGAGAAACTACTCAAAGGCACAGAACAGCAACAGGCCCTTTAAAAAGCATTTGACCAACACGGTATATAATAATAACTTCAGTCATATTCACAATTAATTTTAAAAGTTATCCATCCTTTATATAGCTACCTAATCGTGATGCAACTTCTCTTTTATGGCCTGTGTTCTGTGTTTTGGCTCATACACATTCCTGCTTCTCAAGAGTCAGAAGTCACATACAGAGATCCTGGTACATAACCTGCCAGAAAAGCTACACTGAACTAGTATGGCCACCATCTTACCAACACAAAAGCACAGTACATTGAAAAACCACCATCATGAGTGGAATTGGCAAGTCAAAGCATTATGGGGAAAATACTGTCTGCAAATAACTAGATGTTTTGTGATGCTCCTTCATGCAAGGACCTAAAAAAGGCACAAAACTCCAAATCCAAACAAGCTATACAACTGTAAACCATTATCAGCCTCTTCCAAGAATGGCCACTTGAAGAGAGGGGCTTCCACACACTATAAAAAGGTTTTCCCTACATATTAATGCACTGTGGTGACATACAATGAGCAACTTCAAAAAAGCTAAAGCTGAAGCAGTAGCAAGAATTCAGTTTTTAAACCCCAAATGTAGGCAACTTGGATCAATGTGGGAAGAAAGCATGCTCCACCCAACCTTTGGGGCTTCATCCTAGCCTCCACTGCTGCATCACAAAATATGGCAGATGAGAACCACATATCTCATTTCACTTTGATACAAAAGGGTAAAAGAAAAAAAGGGTACCTTCTTTTCAATAGAAGTTTCACTTTCAGGAGCACAATTTGACTTTCAAAGGGGCACACTCAGTATGCCTTGTGGCAAAAGCAAATTGCTAGCGGATTGCCACTAATGTGCTGCCAAACCCTTTATGGTAAAGGGCTGGGGGGGAAAATTTTGGGACTAGTGAGAGGGGCTACTAGTGGCCCATGGGCCACATTTGGCCCATCCCTAATTTATACCACATGACATGCCTAGGTCATTCTGCCTATATTACCATGTTAAATTTTGTTACTGTGTTACCACAGCCATATTATTCTGCCAAAGTATATGCCAAGCTTCTAAACCCGCCCCAAAAGGGAAAAATTAAAAATTTTTCCCCCCAAAAAAAAAACACATACCTAATGATGGCCAGGCGAGGAATGGTAAAAATTAGCTGTGGTTCATATCCATCAATCATATCCTGAGTTAAATAGCCAAGTTTCAGGGGCTCTTTTTGTGGGGCAGGGAAAGGAAAAAGAAAAATATAGAGATTAATAGTACAAATAAGGGCAGACGTCAAATCCATCCCCCCACCACAACCACCATCCAGGCAGTTAATCATCCTGGATGTAAGTTGGACCAAGATTTCCACACCAGAAGGCTGGCAATTTTGCTTCACAAGAGGCTACATTCCATCACAGAAGGAGGCTGTACTTGTCCAAGTCATAGAGATTACCCAAACCCTCACCTGGCCACAGTTTCACAGAAGAGCACCACAACTCCCGCTGCCTATAAATTTTCTTCAGGTGACTTCACTGAGACTAAAGACGAAACGAGCTGGAAAAGAAAGAAGCTGTGAAACCC
>CAOLHI010007338.1:0-21611 GCA_948474755.1 Ctenosaura bakeri
TTTTTTGGGGGGAAAACCCGTTGGGGTCCCCGGGGAAAAAAAAGGGGAAAAAAAAGGGCCGGGGGGGGCCCCCCCCCCCCCCCCCTTTTTTTTTTGGGGGGGGCCCCCCCAAAAAAGGGGGGGGGGGGGGGGTCCAAGGGGGGGGGGGCCCCCCCCCCCCCTTTAAACCCCCCCCCCCCCCAAAAAAAAAAAGGTTTTCCCCCCCCCCCCTCCAAACCCCCCGGGGGGGGGGGAAAATTTTTTTTCCCCCCCCCCAAAAAAACCCCCCCCCCGGGGGGGGTTTTGGGGGGGGTTTAAATTTTGGGGGAAAAAAGGGGGGGGGGAAAAAGGGGGGAGGGGAAAGGGGGTTTTTTTGGGGGGGGGGAAAAGGGGGGGTTTCCCCTTCTTAAATTTGGAAAAATTTTTTAAAAAAAAATTTTTTTTTTAAAAACCCCCCAAAAAATTTTTTTTTTTTAAAAAAATTTTAAAAAACCCCGGTTCCCCCTTTTTTTCCCCGGTTTTTAAAAAAAAAAGGGGGGGGTTTTTTTTGGGAAATTGGGTTTTTTAAAAAAAACCGGGGAAGGTGGGCAGGTTTTTTTTTCCCACCCCGGGGTTTTTCCCCCCCCAAAAAACCTTTTTTTAGGGGGGGAAAATTTTTCCCCCCCCCAAAAACCCCCCGGGTTTTTTGGGTTTTGGGGGCAATTGGGGCCCCCCCCCCCGGGGGGCCCCGGTTTTTTCCCCCCCCTTTTAGGGGGGGGAAAAAAAAAACCCCTTTTTTCCCCCCCCCCCCCCCTTTTTTTTTAAAATTTTTTTTTTGGGGGGGCCCCCGGGAAAAAGGGTTTTTTCCCCTTTTTTTTTTGTTTTTAAAAAAATTTTTTTTGGGGGGGAAAAAAAAAATTTTTTTCCCCCCCCCCCAAAAACCCCCCCGGGGGGTTTCGCCTTTCCCTTTTTCCCCCCCGGGGGGGAAAAAATTTTTCCCCCCAAATTTTTAAAAAAAATTTTTTGAAAATTTCCCCCCGGGCCCCCAAGGGCCCAAAAACCCCCCCCT
Source organism: Ctenosaura bakeri (assembly GCA_948474755.1). Taxonomy (NCBI): domain Eukaryota; kingdom Metazoa; phylum Chordata; class Lepidosauria; order Squamata; family Iguanidae; genus Ctenosaura; species Ctenosaura bakeri. The sequence continues at coordinate 1,028 of CAOLHI010007338.1, forward strand.
TTTTAAAAAAAACCCCCCCGGGGGAAACCCCTTTTAAAAAAACCCCCCGGGGGGGTTTTTTTTGGGGGCCCCCCCCCTTTTTCCCCCCAAAACCCCCCCTTTTTTTTTTCCCCCCCAAAAAAAAAACCCCCTTTTTTTTTTAAAAAAAAAAAATTTTTTAAAATTTGGGGAAAAAAAAAAGGGGAAAAATTTTTTTTTTTTAAAAAAACAAATTTTAAAAAAAAAAAAAAACCCTTTTTTTTAAAAATTTTAAAAAAAAAACCCCCTTTTTTTTCCCCGCCCAAAAAATTTTCCCCCCCTGGGCCCCTTTTTTAAAAAAAAAAAAAAAACCCCCCCCCCCCGCCCCCGGGGGGCCCCCCCCTTTTTTTCCCAAAGGGGCCCTTTCCCCCCGGGGCCCCCTTTTTTTAAAAAAGTTTTCCCCCGGGGGTTTAATTTTTCCCCCCTTTTGGGAACCCCCTTTTTTTCCTTTTTTTCTGGGGGGGCCCCAAAACCCCCCCCCTTTTTCCCTTTTTCCCCCCCCCCCTTTTTTAAAGGGAAAACCCCCCTTTGGAAAAGGGGGGGGGGGCCCCGGGGTTTCCCCAAATTTTTCCCCCCAAATTTTTTGGGGAAAAAGGGGATTTTGGGGGGGAAAAGGGGCCCCAACCCCTTTTCCCCCGGGGGGTTTTTTTCCCCCAAAAAAAGGTTTTTTTTTAAAGGGTTTTAAAACCCCTTTTAAAAGGTTATTTTATTTCCCCTTTTTAAAAAAAAAAAAAAACCCCCAAAAAAAATGGGGGGGTTTTAAATTTTAAAAATTTTTTTCCCCCCGGGTGCCCAAAAAAAAAAAAACCCCCCCAAAAGAAAACCCCGGGGCCCCGGGGGGGGCCCCTCACCAAAAAAAACCCCCTTTTTTTTTTTTCCCCCCCCCCAAAAAATTTTTTTTAAAATTTTTCCCAAAAAATTTTTTTTTAAAATTTTTGGGTTTTTTTTTCCCCCCGGGGCCCCTTTTTTTTTTCCCCCAAAAAATTTTTTTTGGGGGGGGGAAAAAAAATTTTCCTTTCCCTTTTCCCCCTTTTTTTTAAAATTTTTTCCCGGAAATTTTTTAAAAAAGGCCTTTTCCCCTTTTTTCCCCCTTTTTTAAACCCGGGTGGGCTCTGTTAAAAACATGACATTTCTGGGAATGGGTGGAATAGAGGTGTTCTTCTAGCTTCTGGCTCGTCCCTTGCCCCAGCAGCCCAATCCTTCTGCTCCCAGATTTAATCAGAACTGACATTATCTGTGCATTCATTAGTCGTAAGTAAGGAGCCCCACTGATTCCATGGAGTCTGCTCTCCATGTGGATCTAACCCTATGGCTTGTCTTCCATCAGTCAAACAGAGACAAACATCTAAGAAGTCAGTGTCTGAGGATCCTTTGATGTATTTCTATTAGGTCTTCCTACTGCAGTGATGCTTCTGCACGACGTCCACCAAAGACTGCAAATGATTCTTCTGAGTCAGATGGAGAATGGACACCAAGGCCCAGAGGTGAACGACCAAAACAGATCTCACAATGGAACAACATATTCTCTCTGTTTCTATTCTCTCTTCACATTTCCTGAAGGAAATTCCCTCGTAATGATACAAGCTCTAGACATCGCTAATGTGTTGCGTGGCTGAAAGCTTATATAAATTATTGTGTTTGCCTTTGTTAAACAGCAGCAGTAGCACTGCTTGAATGGAGCAATGGGGGGCAATCTAGATCAATAATTTAGGCTTGACCAGCGAAGCCAGCAACCATATCGCATTCATACGGTTTTCCCTGTATGAATTCTAATGTGTATATTTAAGTTTGATATGCATTGGAACATTTTCCCACAGACAGGACACTTTTGTTCTTCTTTTTCCTTCCCAATTTGACAGTGAGGGCAGGGATTCACACATAGAAGTTTCTTCAGAAGCAGGGGATTTCTTCCTTCCATGCTTTGATTGCTTTCTTTTTTGCTTTTTGGTGTCTTTCCATTTTTGCAGCTCCTCTTGCTGCACTATGGGCTTGGTTGTTTTCTGTGACGCCACTGGAACCTCCATAAAATTATCATTCTCCTGTTCATTACCTGATTGGGCAAAGGAAAGAGATCCCATCAGGAACTGAGCAGAAAAAACTCAGGTGCAACACACACACAAAAGCAGTTCGATACGTTTCAGCAAACATTTTATCTAAAGTTAATAATATGCATAGATGAAATGAATCAGGCAGCTCAGATAGATTTTTGCACAAGGAAACAAAAACATATAGAACCTTCTAGAGAACATTTGATGGTATCTTCCAAATGCCTTCCACTTTTTCACAGCCCATGGTTTATTGCACTGCTTACTGCAGACAAAGCTGCTGCCACCCAACATGGAAAGTGTTTACAGTCCTTCCACCTTCCCCCCCAGCAATGCTGGAAAAAAAACTCCAGAGGATGAGAGAGAAGGAAAGGGGGGTCTAGGCATGTGTGAAAAGACTTAGTAAAAAGGAATCTCTCTGTCAGAGGCTTTGGTAACTGAAGTATGCCTGTAAAGACAATTTACACTGACAAAAAGGGATGAACCAAACGCAAGCCTGACACTGAAATGAAGTTTAGGGCATGTGATCATGATACTGATTTTCCATCCTGGCATCTTAGAAGGGGATTGGAAAAAGTAGGAAAAGAAGGTTATCCGTTTGGGGTGAATATGCCAAAGTCAAAAGGGCTCCTGTACCCAGAAAAGCAATGTTGTCATAATTCTCCATCGTGACTTCTTCACGGAGAGCCCCTCTGGCCCGGATTCAGGGATCCCACTCCCCTTTGACGAAATACACAGCAACTCCCCAAAGGAGACCAAATGCTGGAAAAAAGGAATTAAATCATTGATGACAAAAATCGTCTCTTGCTATGTTTGTATATACATAAAAACGGATGAAAACTGCAGAGGAAGTAAGATCTTGGAAAGCTGTCATGTGCTCCTTAGTTCCATTTTTTTAAAAAAATTATTACTACCTCAAAGAAGGGAGAACCAGCTGAACTCCTAGCCTTCTTACCTGGTCTGCTCGTAGGGACACAAGTAGTCTCCCATAAGCTCTTTCCCCACAAACCAAAGGAAAAGAGGATGTGGATCAAGCCTCTGATGCCACTGCAGTGCCTGTGGGAAAGAAAAGGAGGGGAAAGTTAACCGCCTGGTCCACCCCAGACAGTGCACTGAGAACAATAATCCACCCTCAGGATAAACTATGGAGAGACAGAATGGTTTCCAATTGACAAGGAGTGAGAGGGCAAGGCTGTATTTTACTACCTCATTTGTTTAATTTGTACAGAAGTAGATTAGACTCTGAAGAAGGAGGATATGAAGAGTTCGAGAAGGAACATCAACCAGGTTCCTCTGGAAAAAGAGAAATACACTGTTTTTAGCTCCTGTTGGTTCACTTCATTTCTCAATTGATTTATCTCTTTAATTCATACCCTGACTTTCTTCTGCCATGGGACTCAAGGTGGCTTAAACATTTACAATTGAGGTACACAATTAAATGTTAAAATTTAAATTTAGATTTCAGTTAGAATTAAAATTTAGATATGAATATAAATTTCAGATTTAAAATGTTAACGTTAATATTTCAAACTTTTGTAATGTTGCATGTTTAGCTAAACCTTTAAATTTAAGAAATTAATTTAGAACTTTAGGTAAGGATGTAATATTACAAATGTTAAAAAACAACTGCTGTTGGAGTCTCCCAGACTTTTGGTCCTGGGGGAGTTCAACCTTCCCTCGAGACCAGTCTGTCAGGGGTAGCTCAGGAGTTCATGGCATCCATGACAAATGTGTTCACAGCACCGACGCATTCAGAAGGTCACACCCTTGATGCTGTTTTCAGCTCAGAACATACAGATCTGTGGGCAGAGGTGATTAATACCTATAAAAATGTCAGGTCAGATCATTTTCTGAGTAGAGTTGAGTTTCGCAGCTACTATCTGTCCGTGCAGAGGTGGTGAACCTCCTAAGATGGCCTGCCCTCAAAGGCTGATGGATCCTTTAGCATTCTGGAAAGTCTCAGGGTTTTATAGGTTGGTACCACCGTGGATCCTATCAAAGCCCTGGTCAGTAGATGGAATCAAGGTCTGGCTATTGACACAATCGCTCCCAAATGTCCTCTCCAACCTGCTACTGATTGGGCCCCTTGGTATGCAGAAGACCTTAGGGGGCTGAAACGAGAAAGATAACAACTAGAGCACAGGTGGTGGAAAACTCAACTTTTATCCAACAGGACGTGGTAAAGAAAAAGTCTTTGTTCTGTAAGGTAGCCATATGTGCAGCAAAGAAAGCCTCTCTCTGCATGTATTGCATCGGCGAACTCCATGAACAGGATGATAGTGGGTCAGTTTCAGCTGGTGAGTACCACTGACGTGGACAAGTAAAGAAAACAACCTGTCCTCTTGATCCCTGTCTGCCTTGGCTGGTTGTCCAGGGAGGAGAGGCAACTGGTTCTAAATTACAATATATTATTACTGCATCTAGGGAGGAAGTTTTGCTCTTCTCAAAAGAAGTGGTGGTACAAGCACTTCTAAAGAAGCCACCTTTGAGCCCTCTGGACTGAAACAACTACACACCAATATCACATCTTCCTTTGTTGGGCAAGATGATTAGAAGGACATTGAGTCCAACTCTAGGCAGTCTTAGATGCCAGAAATTATCTAGGCCCATTTCAAACTGGCTTCAGAGCAGGATACAGAATTGAGACTGGTATGGTCATCTCAGTGGATGACCTTCGCCTGAACACCGGCAAGGGGTTAGTGCATCCTTGCTGGTGCTCTTGGACCTCTAAGTGGCACTCAATGCCACCGACTATCTGGAACGACTGAGGAGTCTGGGAATTGGAGGCACTGTGCTTCAGTGGTTCTGAGCCTACCTGCCAGGTAGATTCCAGAGGGTGACACCTGGGGATAGCTGCTCCCTCAGAAAAGAAGCGGCCGTATGGCATACTGCGAGGTCCCATTCAACATCTACATGAAACCACTTGGAGAGATCATCAGGAGGCACAGGGCAGCATACTGTTAGTATGCTGATAAACACGAAAAACGTTTCTCCATGCCTTCAGAAAGAAATAGCTGTGAGTAAAGGGGCTTCCTGATCCATAGGGAGCCAGAAGATCTCCAGACCGGCTGAGATCAGGGATCTGCTCGGGAGCGGAGCAACCGTAGTGGAACCCTGGACGGAGAGACAGGCGGAAGCTGGTGGAGTGTGGGGAGGTGAGAAGGTGCCATCCTCCCACGTGGACATCAGACTGCCCTTGACGGGACCTCTCGCAGTAAAGATTTTTTGCTTATTAAATTGTATACGAAGGAAATGCAAGAAGCCACTGTTTGCTGCAGCTTAGAGCATCAACTTAAAATGCTTCCACTTCTCATGAGCCTGAAAATGTACAGAAACGGTGCTCTTCTACTTCATTTGGATTACCTTGCTTGGAATTCCTCAAGTGTTTGTATTTTGCAGTATTTTACTGCATGTGAAATAGAACTACGTACTTTTTAAAATTTCTGTTCATCCCATTGGATTTTGATGGACCTGGGACCGTGGATTTTGACGGATTTAATTTTTAAAAACTTAACTTTGAATTCCTTTGCCTTGTGGCTTTTATATTTTTGGTGTTGGATTTTTTTTTTTTTAAAAAAAAGAGTGACTGAGGCAAAAATAATGGGATATTTGCTTAACTTGGGGCAAACACACTAATCCTCTCAAGTTGGCTTCTCAGGGGCTGAGCACCTTTGTCTATTGTGGGTTTGCACATCTTGAGGTCTCCTGGGGCTCCGTAGCTGGGGATTTTACTGGCCTGAGCTGGTTTTCAATCGTTTGACCATTGCTGCCTTTGTGTCCATCCGGGTGACCTCTCAGGCACACGGAGTAGATCTTTTTAATATCAAAATTGTAGACCCTGGGACAGGGTTTTCCAGTGGGGCAACAGCGTTGCACCTGTAAATGAACAGAGGCCCCTCTCAGAGGCTCTTCCTCCTTTCCTGAGGGGGGTTTGACTCTCCAGAGGTCTGTTGAAGGGGAAGGAATTCCCTTTAAGATTTCACTTTACAAATGATGGGGGACTGAATTGGAGAAAAGATAGCAGAATTTAAAAGAGACAAGTAGAGAAATGAGAATAAATGGAAATTTGTTGAGTAGAGAAAAGGAGAATGGCCACTAATGGGGGATAACTGGAGCAGTCAGAGGGAAAAGGACTGTCTTTTGATTGTGGAAATGGGGAGAGGGGAAAGCATGTTCCAACCTTTGAGATGAACACGTTTAATGGGATCATCAGCAACACAATGTTGAAGTGGTAGCTTGAAAACAGCAGCCAAAGCAGAGTGGAAGAAGCAGAAACATTTCATGTAAAACTACAGGTTAAAGAAAAGGGTTTTTTTTTATTTATGAAACTTACAATAAAATTATTATTAAAAAAAAAAAGAAGGGGAAGGAATTCCCCTCTGGACTGAGGCCACCAGCTGGAACTTGGCACCTCTTTCCTAGGAGGCAAATGTTGTCCCTTGACTTCCCCCTTCCAAGGCCTGAGGCAAGCCTGAGGGCCTCCATTTTGAGGAACACTTTCCTCCCACCAGCTTTTCTAGCCCCACCCTCCCCAACGCCATTATTCTGTGCTGCCGTGGGTGTCAGTTGGTCAGTTAAGAAGGAGAGTGGCGGGAGAGTCCGGTGTTACTCCGATGGAGAAACCCTATCCTGGGGCCTACAATTTTTGATATTAAGAGTGTGGGAAGGGAGGCTTTGTAGTGAAAGATCAACAGGGACAGTGCTGTATTGTCTGAAGGTTTGTTTCTGTGGAGAGGGAAGAGCAAGACGGGAAGTCTGAGGAGAGGAAAGGAAAAACAGAAACCATGTTCAGCTAGAATGTGATTGTAAAACATCTCCCCCCAGCACATGAGACTGTAAACAACGCCTCCCCTCACTAAACTCACTGCTTTCTTTGTTGAGTTCTCAATCCCTAGTTAATATTTCCAGTTTTTTGCTTTGCAGAAACATGAGGAAAGAGAAGTTTCTCTTTTTTGGAAACTTTGGAAGTCCAAGATGGAGAAGGAAGCTTCTGCTGGGCCTGAATTCAGGAAAAGGCCATTTTACTGTCCAGGCTGAGAGCAGTGGAGCCTTCAGGGAAGGAACCACACAGCACAACCTGAGGGAAGACAGGCTGAGTTCAGATCAACAAGCACAAAAACTTAGGCAGTTCTGCTATGGGGAGGCTGAAGGGCCCAGAAAAGTTTGCAGTCAACTCCACCGTCTCTGCTGCCAGTGGCTGAGGCCAAAGGCGCACAAAGGCTCAGGTGCTGGACCTGGTTCTCCTGGAGCAGTTCCTGGCTGTCCCTCCCCGGAGATGGAGAGCTGGGTCAGAGAGTGTGGAGCGGAAACCAGTTCCCAGGCGATGGCCCTGGCGGAGGGTTTCCTTCTGAGCCAGGCAGAGGAGAAGAAGCAGAAAGAGCAGCAGGTGAGAGGGTGTCGTCGTGGCACTTTAAAAGAGCTGGGGATAATTATATACAGGAGTTTCTGTGTAACTGCTTCTTTTCTGGAAATTCTCCAAAGTATGGGTGATGCTTGTGGAAGGGGAACAGGCCCACTTTCCTTCTCACAGGCTCTAATGGCAGCTTTTCACCTGGTCTGTTAAAGCAACTTGCCCCACACCATATAGCCCCATCTTCCCCTTAAAAACCACTACCTTAGTTCCTATTTCAAAGGGTTTACTGATCTGTGGTACTGTGTTTCTGCTTGATTAGAACTAATGGAAAGTATTCAACGGAGTCAGAATTTATAATATAATGTAATCTTTATTCCAATAACAAACAGGGAAAAGGTATTGGGTGTCATAAGTAATTTGAAGCAATGAGAACTTCAAAATGTGTTTATCCAGTTTCTTATAGCCTCACTCAATATATAGGCACAAGCCTTTCATACACCCACAGGCCACTGGCAAGCCTTTTGCTCAAAGGCTTAATTCCCAAATCTCGGTCACACCTTCTGACCCCAGAAAAGAAATGATTTTGTTTTCCTCCATCTCTCTCTAAACCTCTGAGAGACAACCACACTTATTCAGACAGCTCACTAAGCTGACTGAAGTGGCTGAGTTGGAACCTTCCCTCTCTCTGGAAAAGTCACTCAGGGCATCTGAAAAATTCGAGGGCCATTTGGGCACTACGCTGTTAAAGTGCTCTTATTCCACTGTAGTTTACTGAGGCCAAAGAGTTCTCTGGCTGAGAATTCTAAATGTCCTTCCCTAAACGTGGGATAAGGCACTAAAACACTGTAGTGTGGAAATGACCCCAAGTGATTGTGCCTTATAAATGACCCCTTTCCCTCTCAAACCTCAGCCCCTCTCTCTCCGCCATGGGCCGGTTTTCCCTCTTCCAGAGTCACTTGGGTTACATGGGAACCTGTTCCTGGGGCTGCCCTGCCACTAGGGTCACCATCCCCCCAGGCTCTGTCACAATGCTCTTGGATGTTATCTTCTTCCCTTCTTTTCTGCTCCTTCTTTGTTGATCCTCCTGACTGGATTTTCCACTCCAGACTGAATGTACAAGGAAGATTGGAGGCAGAGAAGGAGCCCTCTGAAACCAAGTGGATGATGCCAGACAGGGAGAGAGTCTCCACCTCAGCGGGTAAGGCTTGAAGGGGGCTCTTTTCTATCTGTCTCCTTCATTTTGCAGGTGGAAAACATGGGGGCTGTTTGAGTGGCTGCATGCGAATAATTATATGTCTTCAGTACTTTGAAGCAACTTCTGTGTCAGGGAGGAAGATTTGAGTGGAAGGGATGCTTCTGTGAGTGACTTCCCGAGCTGGCCACTCCCAAAAACCATCTAGTGCCCCCTGAAACACCCAATATGAAACACCTTGTACCAACACCAGCAGGCCACTGAGTACCACCAACCTGAATCCCAGCCCCATGCGACCGCCAACAGAGGAGATCCGATACCCAGCCCATCCAGCGCAGTGGGGGAATATATATACCCCCACTCGTTAACCGGCATGCATGGTCCCGCCCATGCCCAGCCAGGCAGTCAATGGGGCTTCGCCAGGCCTCCTATCATTGGCTGCCACGTTCACAGGCATTTGGGCACTGCGTCACTCACAGCAGACCTGAATGAGCCCACCCTGTGTTCTCCTCAGCTGTTGGAAGGAGGACTGAAGCTGCTCTGTCAGCCCACCCCACAAATGGTGCCGTGTGGCGAGGTAGGTTGCGCAGTGTGCGCTTTCATTTTGGTATCCTTTCCAGTCTGGGAACTCTGAGCATTCTGCCATCTCCAGTGTTTGTGTCTTTGGTATAACTTTCTTTGTGTTTTGATCACTATGGAAAGATGTGAGTCAGAAAGAGGAGGATTGGTATATGATTCGCTGTTTCTCTTTTTGTGTCCTTCACAGGTGAGACAACACAAGGACATGGACAGAGCATGTTGAGTTCATCTCACGATGGTGACCCTCATGGTGAAGCTTCAGTGAGACTGAATCAGGTAGGGGGCAGGGCCCTTGGGGGCTGGGTGTCCCCATATCCCTGGACTAGAAAGAATCTTTTTCATTCATTAGGCTTGCCTATAGTGGTTGCCACATTTGAACATTTCAGTTGGGTGAGGCAACTCTTATGTACCTCATTTTCTTTTCTGATTGGCATCGGCCTTTTCTGCTCATGCGTAATGCTTCTTTCTTCAGGCAGCTTTCATGGAGGTGGCTGTGTTTTTCTCTGAGGAGGAGTGGGCCTTGCTGGACCCAGGACAATGGGCCCTGCACAGGGAAGTTATGGAGGCTAATTTGGAGCTCTTCCTCTCTAGATTGCACTGTGCTTCTTCCTGGGGGTTCATCACATGTAAGTCCCAAAAGTCCATTACTGCTTTTAAATCGTCCTCTATTTAAGATATCTGAGCCCATTTCCACACTACTGGCTGAGAATCCTAAATGCTCCTTCCAAAACTGCAAACCCCAGGATCCCACAGGATGTTGAAAATGGAATCATAGCACTATAACGATGTAGGGTGGAAATGGCCTGAGTCATCCTCCTCCACTATGTCTCCTTGGGAGTACTCTGATGCTGTGTCCTGCATGGCAGTGATTCGGTCTAGATGGCCCTTGTAGTTTCTTCCAACTCTGTGATTCTATCTGAAGGTCTAGAAAAGAAAGGAAAGGTTTAGGGCAGAATATTTTTATCCAAAGGGCAAACAGAATCAGTAAGGGCGGAAAGAAAATCTGTGAAATGAAAAATGTAAAAGACCGGGACATGGATTTTTTTTTTTTTTAAGAATGACAAATACCGTGTAAGACAAGATGTTCATTCATTTAGTCCCACTGATACCTCTAAAAACTATGTAGCCGATAACATTTATTTAAGCCTATGTGTAGTACCTCAGATCATGCAATTCCTGGTCTTGATTTCCTTTCATCAGTTTTTTCTGTAGGACTCAGTTTTTTTATATCTGGTTGCTGTTGTAGAGGACTGGACAAAATAATTTTCTTTCTTACAGCAATACGTGTTTTGCATGTACTTGGTTCAGTTACGTATTGCTGTAAGAAAGAAAATTATTTTGTCCAGTCCTCTACAACAGCAACCAGATATAAAAAAACTGAGTCCTACAGAAAAAACTGATGAAAGGGAATCAAAGCCAGGAGATTTACATAATCTGAGGTACTACACATAGGCTTAAATAAATGTTATCGGCTACATAGTTTTTAGAGGTATCAGTGGGACTAAATGAATGAACATCTTGTCTTACACGGTATTTGTCATTCTTAAAAAAAAAAAAATCCATGTCCCGGTCTTTTACATTTTTCATTTCACAGATTTTCTTTCCGCTCCTTACCATCTTGTTTGCCCTTTGGATAAAAATATTTCTGCCCTAAACCTTTCCTTTCTTTTCTAGACCTTCAGATAGAATCACAGAGTTGGAAGAAACTACAAGGGCCATCTAGACAAATCACTGCCATGCAGGACACAGCATCAGAGTACTCCCAAGGAGACATAGTGAGGAGTGACTCAGGCCATTCCCACCCTACATCGTTATAGTGCTATGATTCCATTTTCAACATCCTGTGGGATCCTGGGGTTTGCAGTTTTGGAAGGAGCATTTCAGATTATGAGCCAGTAGTGTGGAAATGGGCTCAGATATCTAATCAAGACGATTTAAAAAGCAGTAATGGACTTTTGGGACTTACATGTGATGAACCCCCAGGAAAGAAGCATTCTTACCAGAGAGGAGAAGAGCTCCAAATTAGCCTCCATAACTTCCCTGTGCAGCCATTGTCCTGGGTCCAGCAAGGCCCACTCCTCCTCAGAGACAGAGCCACCTCCATGAAAGCTGCCTGAAGAAAGAAGCATTACGCATGAGCAGAAAAGGCCGATGCCAATCAGAAAAGAAAATAGGAGGTAATAAGAGTTGCCTCACCCAACTGAAATGTTACAATGTCTGGGCAACCACTATAGGCAAGCCTAATGAATGAAAAAGATTCTTTCTAGTCCAGGGATATGGGGACACCCAGCCCCCAGGGGCCCTGCCCCCTACCTGATTCAGTCTCACTGAAGCTTCACCATGAGGGTCACCATCGTGAGATGAACTAGCATGCCTTGTCCATGTCCTTGTTGTCTCACCTGTGAAGGACACAAAAGAGAAGAACAGCAAATACATACCAATCCTCCTCTTTCTGACTCACATCTTCCATAGTGATCAAAACACAAAGAAAGTTATACCAAAGACACAAACACTGGAGATGGCAGAATGCTCAGAGTAGTTCCCAGACTGGAAAGGATACCAAAATGAAAGCGCACACTGCGCAACCTACCTCGCCACACGGCACCATTTGTGGGGTGGGCTGACAGAGCAGCTTCAGTCCTCCTTCCAACAGCTGAGGAGAACACAGGGTGGGCTCATTCAGGTCTGTGAGTGACGCAGTGCCCAAATGCCTGTGAACGTGGCAGCCAATGATAGGAGGCCTGGCGAAGCCCCATTGACTGCCTGGCTGGGCATGGGCGGAGCCATGCATGCCGGTTAACGAGTGGGGGTATATATCTCTCCCACTGCGCTGGATGGGCTGCTACTGGATCTCCTCTGTTGGGGATGCAGACATGGGGCTAGAATGAATCAGGTTGGTGGGGACCAGTGGCCTGCTGGTGTTGGTACAAGGTGTTTCATCTGGGTGTTTAGGGGGCACTAGATGGTTTTTGGGAGTGGCCAGCTCGGGAAGTCACTCACAGAAGCATCCCTTCCACTCGATCTTTCCTCCCAGAAGTTGCTTCAAAGTACTGAAGACATATAATTATTCGCATGCAGCCACTCAAACAGCCCCCATGTTTTCCACCTGCAAAATGAGAAACAGATAGAAAAGAGCCCCCTTCAAGCCTTACCCGCTGGTGGAGACTCTCTCCCTGTCTGGCATCATCCACTTGGTTTCAGAAGGACCCTTCTCTGCCTCCAATCTTCCTCTAAGTCAAGTCCTGAGTGGAAAATCCAGTCAGGAGGATAAAACAAAGAAGCAGAAAAAGAAAAGAAGGATTAACATCCAAGGCATTGTGACAGAGCCTGGGGGGATGGCTAACCTAGTGGCCAGGCAGCCCCAGGAACAGGTTCCCATGTAACCCAAGTGACTCTGGAAGAGGGAAAACCGGCCCATGGCGGAGAGAGGGGCTGAGGTTTGAGAGGAAAAGGTCTATATTGATAAGGCACAATGACTTGGGCCATTTCCACACTACAGTGTTTTAGTGCCTTATCCCACGTTTAGGGAAGGACAGATTAGAATTCTCAGCCAGAGAACTCTTTGGCCTCAGTAAACTACAGTGGAATAAGAGCACTTAACAGCGTAGTGCGGAAATGGCCTGGAATTTTTCAGATGCCCTGAGTGATATTTCCAGAGAGAGGGAGAACTTTAACTTAGTGACTTCAGTCAGCTTAGTGAGCTGTCTGAATAAGTCATTGTGTTTCTCAGAGGTTTAGAGAGAGATGGAGGAAAACAAAATCATTTCTTTTCTGGGTCAGAAGGTGTGACCGAGATTTGGGAATTAAGCCTTTGAGCAAAAGGCTAGGTGGCCTGTGGGTGTATGAAAGGCTTGTGCCTATATATTGAGTGAGGCTATAAGAAACTGGATAAACACATTTTGAAGTTCTCTATTGCTTCAAATTCTTTATGACACCCAATACCTTTTCCCCTGTTTGTTATTGGAATAAAGATTACATTATATTATTATAAATTCTGACTCCGTTGAATACTTTCCATTAGTTCTAATCAAGCAGAAACACAGTACCACAGATCAGTAAACCCTTTGAAATAGGAACTAAGGTAGTGGTTTTTAAGGGGAAGATGGGGCCTATGGTGTGGGGCAAGTTGCTTTAACAGACCAGGTGAAAAGCTGCCATTAGAGCCTGTGAGAAGGAAAGTGGGCCTGTTCCCCTTCCACAAGCATCACCCATACTTTGGAGAATTTAGGAAAAAGAAGCAGTTACACAGAAACTCCTGGAATCATTCCTGCCAGCTCTTTCAAGAATCCCACGACGACACCCTCTCACCTGCTGCTCTTCTGCTTCTTTCTCCTCTGCCTGGCTCAGAAGGAAACCCTCCGCCAGGGCCATGGCCTGGGAACTGGTTTCCGCTCCACACTCTCTGACCCAGCTCTCCATCTCCGGGGGAAGGACGACCAGGAACTGCTCCAGGAGAACCAGGTCCAGCACCTGAGCCTTTGTGCGCCTTTCTGGCCTCAGCCACTGGCAGCAGAGACGGTGGAGTTGACTGCAAACTTTTCTGGGCCTCCAGCCTCCATAGCAAAAATGCCTAAATTTTTGGCGCTGTTGATCTGAACTGAGCCTGTCTTCCCTCAGGTTGTGCTGTGTGGTTCCTTCCCTGAAGGCTCCACTGCTCTCAGCCTGGACAGTAAATGGCCTTTTCCCTAATTCAGGCCCAGCAGAGTCTTCCTTCTCCCATCTTGGACTTCCAAAGTTTCCAAAAAGAGAAACTTCTCTTTTTCCCAGATGTTTCTGCAAAGCAAAAAGACTGGAAATATTAACTAGGGATTGAGAACTGGACAGAAAGCAGTGAGTTTAGTGAGGGAGGCGTTGTTTACAGTCTCATGTGCTGGGGAGATGTTTTACAATCACATTCTAGCTGAACATGGTTTCTGTTTTCCTTTCCTCTCCTCAGACTTCCCGTCTTGCTCTTCCCTCTCCACAGAAACAAACCTTCAGACAATACAGCACTGTCCCTGTTGATCTTTCATGACAAAGCCTCCCTTCCCACACTCTTAATATCAAAAATTGTAGGCCCCAGGATAGGGTTTCTCCATCGGAGTAACACCGGACTCTTATTCCCGCCACTCTCCTTCTTAACTGACCAACTGACACCCACGGCAGCACAGAATAATGGCGTTGGGGAGGGTGGGGCTGAGAAAAGCTGGTGGGGAGGAAAGTGTTCCTCAAAATGGAGGCCCTCAGGCTTGCCTCAGGCCTTGGAAGGGGAAGTCAAGGGACAACATTTGCCTCCTAGGAAAGAGGTGCCAAGTTCCAGCTGGTGGCCTCAGTCCAGAGGGAAATCCTTCCCTTCTTTTTTTTTTTAATAATAATTTTATTAAGTTTCATAAATAAAAAAAAACCCTTTCTTTTAACCTGTAGTTTTACATGAAATGTTTCTGCTTCTTCCACTCTGCTCTGGTCTTCGCCTCTCGAAACACACTCCACATCTTTCCACGTTTATGTATCGCATTACAGTGTTCATCTCAAAGGTTGGAACATGCTTCCCTCCCCATTTCCACAATCAAAAGACAGTCCTTTTCCCTCGACCGTTCCCAGTTATCCCCCATTAGTGGCCATCCTGTCCTTTTCTCTACTCAACAAATTTCCATTTATTCTCATTTCTCTACTTGTCTCTTTTAAATTCTGCTATCTTTTCTCCAATTCAGTCCCCCATCATTTGTAAAGTGAAATCTTAAAAAAGGGAATTCCTTCCCCTTCAACAGACCTGTTGGAGTTCAAACCCCCCTCAGGAAGGAAGAGCCTCTGAGAGGGGCCTCTGTTCATTTACAGGTGCAACGCTGTTGCCCCACTGGAAAACCCTGTCCCAGGGTCTACAATTTTGATATTAAAACATGATTCTGTGTGCCTGAGAGGTCACCCGGATGGACACAAAGGCAGCAATGGTCAAACGATTGAAAACCAGCTCAGGCCAGTAAAATCCCCAGTCACGTGGCCACCCCAGGAGACCTCAAGATGTGCAAACCCACAATAGACAAAGGTGCTCAGCCCCTGAGAAGCCAACTTGAGAGGATTAGTGTGTTTGCCCCAAGTTAAGCAATATTCCATTATTTTTGCCTCAGTCACTCTTTTTTTTTTAAAAAAAAAAAAAAATCCAACACCAAAAATATTTAACAGCCACAAGGCAAAGGAATTCAAAAGTCAAGTTTTTAAAAATTAAATCCGTCAAAATCCACGGTCCCAGGTCCATCAAAATCCAATGGGATAAACAGAATGAACCCAATCATATTTCACATGCAGTAAAATACTGCAAAATACAAACACTTGAGGAATTCCAAGCAAGGTAATCCAAATGAAGTAAAAAGAGCACCGTTTCTGTACATTTTCAGGTCATGAGAAGTGGAAGCATTTTAAGTTGATGCTCTAAGCTGCAGCAAACAGTGGCTTCTTGCATTTCCTTGGTCTTACAATTTAATAAGCAAAAAATCTTACTCAGAGAGGTCCCGTCAAGGGCAGTCTGATGTCCACGTGGGGAGGATGGCACCTTCTCACCTCCCCACACTCCACCAAAGCTCGCCGCTTGTCTCCTCCGTCCAGGGTTCCACTACGGTTGCTCTGTTCCCGAGCAGATCCCTGATCTCAGCCGGTCTGGAGATCTTCTGGCTCCCTATGGATCAGGAAGCCCCTTTACTTGACAGCTATTTCTTTCTGAAGGCATGGAGAAACGTTTTTGGGTGTTATGAGCATACTAACAGTATGCTGCCCTGTGCCTCCTGATGATCTCTTCCAAGTGGTTTCATGTAGATGTTGAATGGGACCTCGCAGTATGCCATACGCCATTACTTTCTGAGGGAGCAGCTATCCCAGGTGTCACCCTCTGGAATCTCTGCCTGGCAGGTAGGCTCAGAACCACTGAAGCACAGTGCCTCCAATTCCCAGACTCCTCAGTCGTTCCAGATAGTCGGTGGCATTGAGTGCCAGGCTCAAGGTCCAAGAGCACCAGCAAGGATGCACTAACCCCTTGCCGGTGTTGCAGGCGAAGGTCATCCACTGAGCCCATGCCAGTCTCAATTCTGTATCCTGCTCTGAAGCCAGTTTTGAAATGGGCCTAGATAATTTCTGGCATCTAAGACTGCCTAGAGTTGGGAATCTACTGTCCTCTCAATCATCTTGCCCAACAAAGGAAGATGTGATATTGGTGTGTAGTTGTTTCAGTCCAGAGGGCTCAAAGGTGGCTTCTTTGAGAACCTTGTACCACCACTTCTTTTGAACAAGAAGGAAAACTTCCCTCCCTAATGCCATAATAATATATTGTAATTGAGAACCAGTTGCCTCTCCTCCCTGGACAACCAGCCAAGGCAGACAGGGATCAAGAGGACAGGTTGTTTTCTTTACTTGTCCACGTCAGTGGTACTCACCAGCTGAAACTGACCCACTATCATCCTGTTCATGGAGTTCGCCAATGCCAATACATGCAGAGAAGAAGGCTTTCTTTGCTGCACATATGGCTACCTTACAGAACAAAGACTTTTTTCTTTACCACGTCCTGTTGGATAAAAGTTGAGTTTTCCACCAGCCTGTGCTCTAGTTGTTATCTTTCTCGTTTCAGCCCCCTAAGGTCTTCTGCATACCAAGGGCCCAATCAGTAGCAGGTTGGAGAGGACATTTGGCAGCGATTGTGTCAATAGCCAAACCTGATTTCCATCTACTGACCAGGGCTTTGATAGGATCCACGGTGGTACCAACCATAAAACCCTGTAAGACTTTCCAGAATGCTAAAGGATCCATCAGCCTTTGAGGGCAGGCCATCTTAGGAGGTTCACCACCTCTGCACGGACAGATAGTAGCTGCGAAACTAACTCTGACCAGAAAATGATCTGACCTGAACAATTCAGAGGCATTAATCACCTCTGCCCACAGATCTGTGTTCTAGAGCTGAAAACAGCATCAAGGGTGTGACCTTCTGAATGCGTCGGTGCTGTGAACACATTTGTCATGGATGCCATGAACTCCTGAGCTACCCCTGACAGACTAGCATCTAAAAGGGAAGGTAAACTCCCCCAGGACCAAAAGTCTGGGAGACTCCAACAGCAATTGTTTTTTAACATTTGTAATATTACATCCTTACCTAAAGTTCTAAATTAATTTCTTAAATTTAAAGGTTTAGCTAAACATGCAACATTACAAAAGTTTGAAATATTAATTTTTAACATTTTAAATCTGAAATTTATATTCATATCTAAATTTTAATTCTAAACTGAAATCTAAATTTAAATTTTAACATTTAATATTGTGCTCCTCAATTGTAAATGTTTAAGCCACCCTGAGTCCCCATGGCAGAAGAAAGTCAGGGTATAAATTAAAGAGATAAATCAATTGAGAAATGAAGTGAACCAACAGGAGCTAAAACAGTGCATTCCTTTCCCAGAGGAACCTGGTTGATGTTCCTTCTCTAGTTTTCATACCTCCTTCTTCAGAGTCTAATCCAGCGTTCCCCTACAAATTAAACAAATGAGGTAGTAAAATACAGCCTTGCCCGACCCCTTGTCAATTGGAAACCATTCTGTCTCTCCATAGTTTATCCTGAAGGTGGATTATTGTTCTCAGTGCACTGTCTGGGTGGACCAGGCGTTAACTTTCCCCTCCTTTTCTTTCCCACAGGCACTGCAGTGGCATCAGAGGCTTGATCCACATCCTCTTTTCCTTTGGTTTGTGGGGAAAGAGCTTATGGGAGACTACTCTGTCCCTACAGCAGCCAGGGTAAGAGGCTAGGAGTTCAGCTGGTTCTCCCTTCTTTGAGGTAGTAATAATTTTTTTAAAAAAATGGAACTAAGGAGCACATGACAGCTTTCCAAGATCTACTTCCTCTGCAGTTTTCATCCGTTTTTATGTATATACAAACATAGCAAGAGACGATTTTTGTCATCAATGATTTAATTCCTTTTTTTCCAGCATTTGGTCTCCTTTCAGATGCTGTGTCTCATAGAGAAAGGGGAGTGGGATCCCTGAATCCGGGCCAGAGGGCTCTCCGTGAAGAATGCACGATGGAGAATTATGACAACATTGCTTTTCTGGGTACAGGAGCCCTTTGACTTTGGCATATTCACCCCAAACGGATAACCTTCTTTTCCTGACTTTTTTAAAATGCCTTCTTAAGATGCCAGGATGGAAATCAGTATCATGATCACATGCCCTAAACTTCATTTCAGTGTCAGGCTTGCGTTTGGTTCATCCCTTTTTGTCAGTGTAAATTGTCTTTACAGGCATACTTCAGTTACCAAAGCCTCTGACAGAGAGATTCCTTTTTACTAAGTCTTTTCACACATGCCTAGACCCCCTTTCCTTCTCATCCTCTGGAGTTTTTTTCCAGCATTGCTGGGGGGAAGGTCGGGAAGGACTGGAGAAACACTTTCCATGTTGGGTGGCAGCAGCTTTGTCTGCAGTAAGCAGTGCAATAAACCATGGGCTGTGAAAAAGTGGAAGGCATTTGGAAGATACCATCAAATGTTCTCTAGAAGGTTCTATATGTTTTTGTTTCCTTTGTGCAAATCTTATCTGAGCTGCCTGATTCATTTCATCTATGCATATTATTAACTTTAGATAAAATGTTTGCTGAAACGTATCGAAACTGCTTTTGTGTGTGTGTTGCACCTGAGTTTTTCTGCTCAGTTCCTGATGGGATCTCTTTCCTTTGCCCAATCAGGTAATGAACAGGAGAATGATAATTTTATGGAGGTTCCAGTGGCGTCACAGAAAACAACCAAGCCCATAGTGCAGCAAGAGGAGTGCAGAAATGAAAAGACACCAAAAAAGCAAAAAAGAAAGCAATCAAAGCATGGAAAGAAGAAATCCCCTGCTTCTGAAGAAACTTCTATGTGTGAATCCCTGCCCTCACTGTCAAATTGGGAAGGAAAAAGAAGAACAAAAGTGTCCTGTCTGTGGGAAAATGTTCCAATGCATATCAAACTTAAATATACACATTAATCATACAGGGGAAAACCGTATGAATGCAATATGGTTGCTGGCTTCGCTGGCTCAAAGCCTAAATTATTGATCTAGATTGCCCCCCATTGCTCCATTCAAGCAGTGCTACTGCTGCTGTTTAACAAAGGCAAACACAATAATTTATATAAGCTTTCAGCCACGCAACACATTAGCGATGTCTAGAGCTTGTATCATTACGAGGGAATTTCCTTCAGGAAATGTGAAGAGAGAATAGAAACAGAGAGAATATGTTGTTCCGTTGTGAGATCTGTTTTGGTCGTTCACCTCTGGGCCTTGGTGTCCATTCTTCATCTGACTCAGAAGAATCATTTGCAGTCTTTGGTGGAGTCGTGCAGAAGACATCACTGCAGTAGGAAGACCTAATAAAATACATCAAAGGATCCTCAGACACTGACTTCTTAGACGTTTGTCTCTGTTTGACTGATGGAAGACAAGCCATAGGGTTAGATCCACATGGAGAGCAGACTCCATGGAATCAGTGGGGCTCCTTACTTACGAACTAACTAATGCACAGGTAATGTCAGTTCTGATTAAATCTGGATTCAACCTGGAAGCACAAGGATTGGGGCTGCTGGGGCAAGGGACGAGCCAGAAGCTAGAAGAACACCTCTATTCCACCCATTCCCAGAAATGTCATGTTTTCTACAGAGCACAGAATGTCTCCAGCCACGAGTGTTTGGGAAACCCAACGGGTGCCTCCCCCTCCCAGCTAAGGGCCTTTCTGCACTACACGGTTATAGTGCTATTATCCCGTTTCTGACACCCTATGGAATCCTGGGGTTTGCAGTTGAGGCAGGGGCCTTTAGAATCCTCAGCCAGGGAGCTCTTTGGCCTCAGCAAACTACACATCCCAGAATTCCACAGGAAGTTGAAAGTGGAATGATAGCACTATAACAGTGCAGTGTGGAAATGCACAACCGTGTACCAAACAGTTTTCATGGATGCATGGAAGTTGTACTTTCACACAAGTCATGTTGATCAGGTGCCCAGTAAGCAACCAGAACCATTGGCCTTTCAGGCTGGTGCCATGGCTAAAGAGGCATGGGTAGCAAGCCGAGTTGGTAGGGGGATGAGTCTGCCACCTTTACTGACCAGTAGCCAGGTCAGGCTGGCCCAAGACATTTTGCTGCCTGAGGCAGAGCAGCAAGTAAGAACTGCCATCCCCTCAGATCAAGGTGCGTATTACCCAAAGCTATTTAAGTTATTATAGTTGGGTATCTGAAGCAGAAAATCCTACAAACGCATTGCTCTCTCCCTGAAATAAAAATGCAAGATGAAATAATTATTTGCTGCCCTGTTGTAACACTCAGATCTTACTGCCCAAGACAGCTGTCTCATCTATATAACAGGAGGGCCAGCCTTGACCACTGGGGCTTTGCATCCTTGCGAGAGGGAGACATGAGGTACCAA
>CAOLHI010007339.1:0-12647 GCA_948474755.1 Ctenosaura bakeri
TTTGGGGGGGAAGGGGGCCCCCGGGTTTTTTTTTTTTTCTTGGTTTCCCTTTTTTAAATTTAAAAAAAAAAAAAAAAAAAATTTTTAAAAAAAAATTTTAAAAAAAGGTTTGGGGTTTGGGGGTTTTTTATTTTGTTTAATTTTTTGGGGAAAAATTCCCCTTTTTTCCTTACTTTCCCAAAAATTTTTTTAAAAAACCCAAAAAACCCTTAAAAACCAAAAAAAATTTCCCAAAAAAACCCCCCCCCCCCCAAAAAAAAAAAATTTTTTTTTTAAAAAAAAAATTTAAAAAAAAAATTTTTTTTTAAAACCCCCCTTTTTTTTGGGGTTTTTTTACAGAAAAATTTTGGCCCCCCAAAAATTTTTGGGACAATTTTTTTTATTAAAAAACCCCCTTTTTTTTTCCCTTTTTTTTTCCCCCCAAAAATTTTTTTTGGGAAAAAAGGTTTTTTTCTAAATTTTTTTAAAAAACCCAAGGAAAAATTTGGGGCCCCCCAAAAATTAAGGGGGGAAACCCCGGGGGGGGGAAAAAAAACCCCCAAAAGGGGGGGGGGGTTTTTTTAAACCCCCCCCCCTTTTTTTTTTTTCCCCTTTTTTTTCCCCCTTCCTTTTTTTTTCCCCCCCCCCCCCTTTTGGGTTTTTTTCCAAAATTTGGGGGTTTCCCCCTGAAATTTTCCCCAAACCCCCCCCTTTTTTCCCCCCCCGGGCCCGGAAAAATTGGGGGGGCGGAAGGGGGGGCCCCCCCCCCCGGGGGGGGGAAATTTTTTTTCCCCCTTTTTTTTTACTTTAAAAGGGGGTTTTTTGGGGGGGGGTTTTTTTTCCCTTTTTTTTTTTTTTAAAAAAAAAGGCCCTTTTTTTTTATTTTTTTAAAACCGAAAATTTTTTTTAAAAAAAACCCCCCCAAAAAAAAAAGGGGAAAAAATTTTTTTTTAAAAAAAAAAAAAAGGGGGGGGAAAAAAAAATTTTAAACCCCCTTTTTTTAAAATTTTAAAAAAAAAAACCCCCCTTTTTTTTTTTTAAAAAAAATTTTTTTTCCCCCCCCCCCCAAAAAATTTTTTTTTTGGGAGGAAAACCCCGGGGAAAGGGGGGGCCCCAAAAGGGGTTAAAAAAAACCCCCCTTTTTTGGGGGGGGGGAAAAAAAAAAAAAAATTTTTTTTGGGGGGGGAAAAAAAGGGGGGGGAAAAAAAAAAACCCGGGGCCCCCCCCCCTTCCCCCGGGGGCCCCCCCCCCCCCGGGCCCCCCCCCTTTTAAATTAAAAAGGGGTTTTTTCCCCCAAAATTTTCCCCGGGAAAAAAAAAATAGAGGAAACCAAACCCCCCCAAAAAATTTTGGGGGGGGTTTTTTTTTTCCCCCCCCCCCAAAAGGGGGGCAAAGGGGGGGAAATTAAAAAAAAAAACCCCCAAAAAAGTTAAAGGGGGGTTTTTTCTTAAATTTTTTTTTAAAAAAAAAATTTTTTTTTTTTTTTTTTTAAAAAATTTTTTTTTTTAAAAAAATTTTTTTTTCCCTGGGGGGTTTGGGGGAAAAAAAGGGGGAAAAAATTTTTTTGTTTTTTTTGGGGGGGTTTTTTTTAAAAAATTTTTCCCCGGGCAAAAATTTTTCCTTTCCCCCAAAAAAAAATTCAAAAAAGCACCAACCCCTTTTTTTAAATTTTTTTTTTTTTTTTTAAAAACCCCTTTTTCCTTTTCCCCGGGGGTTTTTTTTCCCCCGGGGGGGCCCAAAAAAAAAAGAAATTAAAACCCCAAAAGGGGCCCGGGGTTTTGTTTTCCCCCCCCCAAAAATTTCCCTTTCCTTCCCCCCTTTTTAAAAAAAAAAACCCCCCGGGGGAAAAAAACCCCCCCCCAAAAAAAAAATTTTTTTAAAAAATTTTTTCCCCCAAATTTTTTTTTCCCCCTTTTGGGCCCGGGGGGAAAAAAAAAAAATTCCTTTTTTTAAACCAAATTTTTTGGGGGGAAAAAAAGGGGGGAAAAAAAAAAACCCCCCCAAAAAACCCAAAAAAAGGGGGGGGCCCCTTAAAATTTTTCCCCCCGGCCCAAAAACCCCCCCCCCTTTTTCCCCCCCCAAAGGCCCCCCGGGGGAAGGAAAAAATTTTGGGGGGGGGGCTTTTTTTCCCAAAAAAAAAAGGGGGGGGGGGGGAAATTCCCCCAAAAAAAAAGGGGGGGAAAAAAAAAGGGGCCCCCTTTTTTTCGGGGTTTTTTTTTTTTAAAAAAAAGGGGGGGGGGGGGGTTTTTAAAAGGGGTTTTTAAAACCCCCCCGGGGGGTTTTTAAAAAAAAACAAATTTTTTTTTTTTTAAAAAAAAAATTTTAAAAAAAAAGTTTTAAAAAAAAAAAGGGGGAAAAAAAGGAAAAGGGGGAAAAAAAAAAAAAAAAATTTTTTTTTTTAAATTTTTGGTTTTTTAAAAAAAGGGGGGAAAAATTTTTTCCCCCCCCCCAAAAAAAAAGGGTTTTTAAAACCGGGGTTGGGGGGCCCCCTTTTTTTTTTTTTAAAAAAATTTTTTTAAAAAAAAAAAAAAAATTTTTTTTTTAAAAAAAAAAAAGGCCAAAAGGGGGTTTCCCCTTTTTTTTTAAAAATTTTTAAAAGGGCCCTTTTTCCCCCCCCCCCATTTGGCCCCCCTTTTCCCCTTTTTCCCCCTTTTTTTTCCCCCCCCCCTTAATTTGGGGAAAAAGGGCCCCTTTTTTTTTTGGGGTTTTTTTTCCCTTTTTTAAAAATTTTTTTGGGGAAAAAAAGGGGGGGGAAAAAATTTTTTTTTTTTGGGGGGGGGGGGGGGGAAAATTTTTTTTTTAAAAAAAATTTTTCCCCCCTTTTGGGGGTTAAAAAAACCCCCCAAAATTTTTTTTCCCCCCCCCCCCGGGGGGAAAAAAAAAAAAATTTTTGGGGGTTTTTTTTTTTGGCCCCCCCCCCCCCCCCCGGGGGGGGGGGGAAAAAAAAAAAAACCCCCAAAAAAATTTTTTTTTTTTGGGGGGGGGGGGGTTTTTTGGGGGGGGGGGAAAAAAAAAAAAAAAAAAAACCCGGGGGGGGGGGAGGGAAAAAAAACCCCCCCAAAAAAACCCCCCCCTCAAACCCCCGGCCCCCCCCCCCCCCAAAAAAAAAAAATTCCCCCTTTTTTTTTGGAAAACCCCAAAACCCCCCAAAAAAATTTAAAAAAAAAAATTGGGCCCGGAAAAAGGGGCCCCCAAAAAAAAAGGGGGTTTTTTTTTTTTAAAAAGGGGAAAAGGAAAAGGGGGGGGGAAAGGGGGGAAAAAAAAAACCCCGGGGGGGGTTTTTTTTAAATTTTTTTAAAAAAAACCCCCAAACAAAACCCTTTTTTTCCCCCCCTTTAAAAAAAAAAAATTTTTTTTAAAAAAAAAAAAAAAAAAACCCCCCCCGGGGGGGAAGGGTTTTTTGGGGGGGGCCCCCTTTTTTTTCCCCAAAAGGGGGGTTTTTTTTTTTTGGGGGGTTTTTAAAAAAAATTTTGGGGAAAAAATTTTTTTTTAAAAAAAATTTTTTCCCCCCCCCCCCCCCTAACCCCAAACCCCCCCCCCCCCTTTTTTGGGTTTTTTTTTTGGGGGGGTTTCCCCTTTTTGTGAGGGGCAGGCAAGGAGCAGTGGTGCCCCCAAAAAAGTGCCACCCAGGGTGCACTGCCCAGCCGCTCCCCCATCCCTATGCCACTACCACTGCCCATGGCATGTCAGAGCCCCATGGATTTCCTCTGGAGACATCAGCCAGATACTGTACTCTAAGGTCAATTAAAGGGGAACACGTAGAGCCAGTCTAAGCAAAGCTGGCTTCACCATGGTAAACCAAGGCTGAATGGTGCAGATTCTAGAGTTATAAGGGAGAGAGAAAAGGCAGCAGAGTGGAGGAATTCAAATGGGATAAAAGTTACAGTACCTGTACATGATAGTATACTGGTGTTCCTGAATTTAAATTCTGTATTCACATGATACACACAAACATCTGAAGCCATTGATAACCGTTCCTATAGCCTTGCACCATCACATTTTCATCTGCCTTATAAAAGCAATAACTTAAATTTGTTCCAACTGCAGTCTTGTTTGGGTGGCAAGTGTTTAGCTGTACGGTGATCCCTCACTCCTTTTGTTTCTTCCCCAGACTGGTGACTTTCTGGCCTCATTTCCCAAGCCACATTTTCTGGCCAGCTTAGCTGCAAGGAAAATGTGTGTGCATACTGCTCTATGCCATACAAACAATCATACAGAATCACAGCAGCACCACCTCCTGATTTTCCCCATTCTAACTCCTTCACTCACTCACTCACTCATCCACTATCTCTACCTCCCAGCTTTTTTTCTCTTTCCTACTGGGGAAGGGTGCTACCCACTTATGCTTCTTGCTGCTTTACTTTCATAGAATCATAGAAATGTAGAGTTGGAAGAGACCACACGGGCCATCCAGTCCAACCCTCTGCCATGCAGGAACACCCTCAAAGCACTCCTGACAGATGGCCATCCAGCCTCTGCTTAAAAACCTCCAAAGAAGGAGACTCCGCTACACTCCGAGGCAGCATATTCCACTGCCAGCCAGCTCTGACCGTCAGGAAGTTCTTCCTGAGGTTCAGGTGGTCCTCCTTTCCTGCAGCTTGAATCTATTGCTCCTTGTCCTGGTCTCTGGAGCAGCAGAAACAAGCCCACTCCCTCTGTCACCAGCTCCCTTTCTGATACCACAACAGGGCTATGTGACATGGAAGGTGAGCAGAGTGAACTAAGTTGTGGGGGGAGCACTGTCTGGTGAGCTAGAGGACAAATCACAATGCAGGTAGTCATCACAGAGGGACAAGCCATTCTTGACATGTACCTCCTGCAATGTCACACCCCTAGATGTTTCCACTTTGACTTGGACTAGGGGGCTGAGAGGGCTGGAGCCTGGAAGAGCCCCATACAGCTAGGGTTTGCTCTCAGTTGGCTGCAAGGTGGGAAAACTTCAACTCCACCTCACCACCAGCCCCCAGGGAGATTGGCACATAGTCTTCCCCTTGACATCATGGATGCTTATGGTACCTCCTCCTGTGACTAAGCTGATTTTTTTGGCTACTACACATTACACATGTCCATAGTCACTTCATATTACATTGTATTTTTTCCAGCTTTTTAATGTACTTGTTTCTTCCACGACCTGCCATCTCCTCATGCTGTCATGTTGTCTCAAAATGTAATAAGGGTTCACTAGATTATCTTTTCCAGATATTTTCCATACTTGCATAATAATAAACACAATATTGTGTGTGTCCTGAAAGCCTCTGTGGTCTTTTTTCTTTTTACCTAGGTCCAATATTGTGACAGAGGAATGGGGGAGGAGCGGGATATGTGTGTGTTACAAAGAGGTACATTTATTTCTAACTAAAGAAGGTTTGTTCAGCTCACACCTGCCAAAGGTTTAGAGAGAAAACTCAGCTAGTGGCATCCATGAGCCCTGAGGCCTCTAAGTTGCTTGACCACTCAAAACCTAGTCACATAGGGATGTGGGGGCGGGGATGGCAATGTTTCTGGGCATCCCAGCCTGTATCTGAGACACCCCCAGATGCCCTGGCCATGCCCCTGTATGCCCTGGCCATGCCTGCACACACCACAGCCACACTCCTGTGCACAAAGGCCATGCCCCTCACACTGTAGCCCGGCCCCCTCCACATACTCCAGTCTTCCTGACTGCTAAAGCCACTCTCTACCCCACAGTAAGAGCAAGAAACAAAGACCAAGGAGGTAGATTGAGTGTGCACATGCCTGCACCTGCACTGCACTTCTGCCCCCCAAGAGAAAGCAGAGCAACATCTAGGCAAGGTTAGTGTGGGCAAAATCAATAGTAGCACACTCAGAGGGCAATCACACAGGATTTCTCATGCCCCTGAGCACTCCCACTTTAAGAGAATCCTAATTGGGCCCCCCAAAAAAAAATTTCCCCCACCCTCCCTTTTTTCCCCAAAAAAAAAACCCCCCCCCCAAAAATTTGGGGGGGTTTTTGGGGGAAAAAAATTTTCCCCGGGGGAAAAAAAATTTTAAAAAAAAAAATTAAAACCCTTTTAAAAAAATTTTTTCGGAAAGGGGGGAAACAAAACCCCAAAAAAAGGGGGGGGGTTTTTCCCTTTCTGAAAAAAGGGGGGGGGCCCCCCCCCAACCCCCCCCGGGGGGGTTAAAAGTTTCCCCTTAAAAAGGTTTTTTGGGGTTTTTTTGGGGTTTATTTTTTTAAAAAAAAAAAAAAACCAAAAGAAAATTTTTTAAAAAATTTTTTTTTTTTTTTTTTTAAAAAAAAAATTTTTTTTTTTGTTTCCCAAAAAAAATTTTTTTTTTTTTTTTTTTTTCCCAAAAAAATTTTAAAAAAATATTTTTTTGAAAATTTTTTTTTTTTTTATTTAAAGTTAAAAAAGGGGGGGAAATTGGGTTTTAAAAAATTTTTTTTTTTTAAAAGGGTTTTCCCCCCCCAAAGGGGGAAAAAAAAAATTTTTTTCCCCCAAAAAGGGGGGTTTTTTTTAAAAAAAAAAAAAAAAAAGGGGGGGGGGGGGGTTTCCCCCCAAAAAAGGGGGGCTAAAACCCCAAAAGCCCTTCCCCCCTTTTATTTTTTTTAAAAAAAAAAAGGTTTTTCCCTTTTTCCCGGGGCCCCCCCCCTTTCCCTTTTCCCCCCAAACCCCCCCCAAAAAAAAACCCAAAAATTTTGGGTTAAAAAAAAACCCCCCCCGGGGGGGAAAAAAATTTTAAAAAGGGGGGGAAAAAAAAGGAAATTTTTTTAAAAACCCCCTTTTCCCCCCCCCAAAAAAATTTTTTTTCCCCAAAAAAAAATTTTTTTTTTCCCCCCCCCCCAAAAAAAAAAAAACCCCCCCCCCAAAAAAAAATTTTTTTTTAAAAAAACCCCCCCCAAAAAAGGGGGGGGGAAAAAAAAAAGGAAAAAAACCCCCTTCCTTTTCCCCCCCTTTTTTTTTTCCCCCCCCCCCCCTTTTTTTTTAAAAAAAAAAAATGGGTTTTTTTTAAAGGGGGGGGAAAAAAAATTTTTCCCCTTTTTTTTTTTGGGGGGAATTTTTTTTAAGGATTCCCAAAAAAAAAAAATTTTTTTTTTTTTAAAAATTTTTTTTGGGGGGTTTTAAAAAATTTATAAGGGGGAAAAAACCCCCTTTCCCCCCTTTCCCCCCCCGGGGGGTTTCCCCCCCAAAAAATTTTTTTTGGGGGGGGGGAAAGGGGTTTTTTCCCCCCCCAAAACAAAAAAGGGGGGTTAAGGGGGCCCCCAAAACCCCCCAAAAAACAAAGGCCCCCTTTTAAAAAAAACCCCCCCCCCCCCCCCAAATTAAAAAAAGGGGGCCCCCCCCCAAAAAAATTTAAAGGGGGGGGGGGATATTTTGTTAAAAAATTTTTTAAAAAAAAGGGGGGGAAAAAAAATTTTCCCCCCTTTTTTTTCCCCCCCCCTTCCCCCTTCCCCTTTAAAAACCCCCCCCGGAAAACCCCCCCCCCCTTTCCCCCAATTTCCCCCCCCCCCTTCCCCCCCCCGCCCCCCCCCCCAAACCCCCCCCCCTCCCATTTCCCCCCCCTTTTTGTTTCCCGGGGGGTTTAACCCCCCCCCCCCTTTTTTCCCCCCCCCTTTCCCCCCGGGGGGTTTTTGGTTTTTCCCCCCCAAAAAAAATTTTTTTTTTAATTTTCTTTTTTTTCCCCCCCCCCCCCCATTTTTCCCCTCCCCCCCTCCCTTTTCCCCCCCCAAAATTCCCGTTTTCCCCCGGGGGGGTTTTTATTTGGGCCCCCCCCCGGGGGGAAAAAAAAACAAGGGGTTTATTTTTTTTCCCCCAAAATTTGGAAAATTTTTTTTTTTTAAAATTTAAAATTTCCCCCAAAAAACGGGCCTTTTTTTTTTTTTGGGGGGGGGGGGGTTTTTTTTTTTAAATTTTTTTTTCACCCTTTTTTTATTAAAATTTTAACCCCCCTTTTTTTTAAAAAAAAAATTTAAAATTTTTTCCCAAAAATTTAAATTTTTTTTAAAAAAATTTTTTTTTAAAAAAACCCCCAAAAAAAAAAAAAAAAAAAAAAGAGAAATTTTTGGGGGGGCCCCCCCCCCGGGCCCCCCCAAAAAAAAAGGGGGAAAAAAAAAAAAAAAAAAAAAAGGAAAAAAAAGGGGGGAAAAAAACCCTTTTTTTTAAAAAAAAAAATTTCCCCAAAAAAAAATTTTTTTTTTTTTTTTTTTAAAAAAAATTTTTAAAAAAAAAAAAAATTTTTTTTTTTTAAAAGTTTTAAAAAGGGTTTTTGGTTTTTTTTAAAAAAAAAAAAAAAATTTTTTTTTTTTAAAAAAATTTTTTTTTTTTTTTCCCCCAAAATTTTAAAAATTCCCTTTTTAAAAAAACCCCAAAACCCCCCAAAACCCCCTTTTTTTTTTTAAAAAAAAAAAAATTTTTAAAATAAAAAAATTTTAAAAAAAAATTTTTTTTTCCCCCCTTTATTTTTTAAATTTTTTGTTTTTTTACTTATTTTGGGGAAAAAAAAACTCCAAAAAAAATTTTGTTTTTTTTTAAAAATTTTTAAAAAAAAAACCCCCCCTTTTGGGGGGGCCCCCCAAAAGGGGGGGGGGGTTTTTTCCCCTTTTTTTTTAAAAAAGGGGGGCCCCCCCGGGGGGGGGAAAAAATTTTAAAAAAAAAAAGGGGAAAAAAAGGGGGGAAAAAAATTTTTTTTTTAAAAAAAAAAAAATTTTTTTTTTTTTTTTTTCCCCCCCAAAAAAAAATGGGTAACCAAAAATTTTTAAAAGGGAAAAAAAAAGGAAAAAAAGGGGGAAAAAGGGGAAAAAATTTTATTTAAAATTTTTCCCCCTTTTTTTTTTTTTTGGGCCCCCCTTTTTTAAAAAAAACCCCAAAAAATCCCTTTTGGGGGGGTGGGTTTTTTTTTTTTTTTCCCCCCCGGAAAAGGGGGTTTTAAAGGGTTTTTTTAAAAAATTTTTCCCCAAAAAAAAAAACCCCCCCAAAATTTTTTTGGCCCCCCTTTTTTAGGGGGAAAAAAAGGGGCCCCCCCAAAAAAAAAAAAAATTTTTTTTTTTTTCCCAAAGGGGGGCCCAAAAAAACCCCCCCAAAAAAAAGGGGGGGGGAAAATTTTTTTTTTTTTAAAAAGGGGGGTTTTCCCCAAAATTTTTTCCCCCCTTTTTTTCCTTTTTTTTTTTTTTAAAAAAAAATTTTTTTTTTTAAAAAAATTTTTGGGAAAAAAAAAAAAACCCTTTTAAAAAGGGGGGGGGAAAAAGGGTTTGGGGGCCCGGGAAAAATTTTTTTAAAACCCCTTTTTTTATTCCCTTTTTTTTTCCCTTTTTTTTGGGGGGGGGGTTTTAAAAAAAATTTAAAAGGCCCCCCAAAAAAAAAAATTTTAAAAAAAATAAAAAAAGGGGTTTTTTAAAAAATTTTTTTTCCCCCCTTAAATTTTTCCCCCCCCCCCCGGGAAAAGGGTTCCCCTTTTTTAATTCCTTTTTTTAAAAAAAAAAAAAAGGAAATAAAATTTTTTTAAAAAAAAAAAAAGCCCGGGAAAAATTAAAAGGGGGCCCCCCTTTTTTTAAAAAAAAATTTTGGGGTTTTTTTTTTTTTTTCCCATTGGGGGTGGGAAAAAAAAAAAATTTTTTTTTTTAAAAAAGGGGGAAAAATTTTTTCCTTTTCCCCCCCGGGGGGGGAAAAAAATTTTGGGGGGGTTTTTTTTGGGGGAAAATTTTTTTTTAAAAAAAAAATTTAAAACCCTTTTTTTTTGAGGGGGAAAAAAAAAAAAAAAAACCCCCCCCAAAAAAAAAAAAGGGGGGGTTTTTTTTTTCCCCCCCCAAAAACCCCCCAAAACCCTTAAGGTTAAAAACCTTTGGGGAAAAGGGGCCCAAAAAATTTTTTTAAAAAATTTTTTTCCCTTTTTTTTAATTTTTCAAAAACCCCTTTTTTTTTTTTGTCGGGTTTTTTTTAAGGGTTTTTGAAAGGGGAAAAAAAAAAAAAAAATTAAAATTTTCCCGTGGAAAAAAAAAATTTTTTTCCCCCCCTTTTTTTTTTTTTTTTTTTTTCCCCCCCCTTTTTCCCCCCCCTTTTTTTTTAAAAAAACTTTTTTTCCAAAAAAACCCAAAAAAAACCCCCCCCTTTTGGGGGGGGGAAAAAAAAATTTTTTTTTTTTTTTAATTTTTTAAAAAAACAAAAAAAAGGTTTAAAAAAAGGGAAAAATTTTTAAGGTCCCAAAAAAGAAACCAAAAAAAAAAATTTAAAAAAAACCCCCAAAAAAAAATTTTTTTTTTTTTTAAAAAAAAATTTTTTTAAAAAATTTTTTTTTTATAAAAATTTTTTAAAAATTTCCCCCTTTTTTAAAAATTAAAAAAAGGGTTTTTTTTTAAAAAAAAAAAAAATTCCCCAAAAAATTCCCCCTTTTTTTTGAGGGTTTTCTTTAAAAAATTTTTCCTTTGGTTTAAAAAAAAAAAAATTTTTTTTTTTGGTTTTTTTTTTTTTTTTTTAAAAAAATTTTTTTTTTGGTTAAACCCCTTTTTTCCCAAAAATTTTTTTAATTTTTTTTTTTTTTTTAAAAAAAAAAAATTTTTTAAAATTTTAAAAAGGGGAAAAAAAGGGGCCCAAAAAAAAATTTTTTAAAATTTTTTTTTTTTTTGGGGGGTTTTTTTAAAAATTTTTTTCGGGGTTTT
Organism: Ctenosaura bakeri; assembly: GCA_948474755.1. NCBI lineage: Eukaryota > Metazoa > Chordata > Lepidosauria > Squamata > Iguanidae > Ctenosaura > Ctenosaura bakeri. Next base: position 10,595 of record CAOLHI010007339.1, read on the forward strand.
AAAAAATTTAATTTTTTTTAAAAAAGGAATTTTTAAAAACCTTTTTAAAAAGGGAATTTTGGAAAAAAAATTTTTTAAAAAAAATTTTTTTTTTTTTTTTTTTAAAATTTTTTAAAAAAAAAATTTTTGAGGGAAAAAAAAAAAAAAACTTTTTTAAAAATTTAAAAAACCCAAAATTTTTCCAAAAGGAAAAAAAAACGGGGGGGAAAAAAAATTTTTTGGGAAAATTTTTTAATTTGGGGAAATTTTTTTTAAAAAAAAAAAAAAATTTCCCCTTTTTTTAAAAGGGAAAAAATTTTTTAAAATTTTTAAAAATTTAAAAATTTTTTTTAAAACTTTTTTTTTTAAAAAAAAATTTTTTTTTTTGGGGAAAAAAACCCCCGGGGTTTAAAAGGTTTTTTAACCCCAATTAAAAGAACCGTTTTGAATTTAAAAAAATTTTTCCCCAAAATTTTTTCCAAAAAAAAAAGGGAAAAAGGGGAAAAAAAATTCCCCCCTTTTTTTTTGGGTTTTGGTTTTTAAAAAAAAAAATTTTTTTTTTTTTTTGGTTGCTTTGGGGTTTTTTTTACAAAAGGGGGGGGGGGGGGTTTTTTTTTTAAAAAAATTTTTAAATTTTTTTTTAAAAATTTTTTTTTTTGGGGGGGGTTTTAAATTTTTTTTTAAAAAAACCTTTTTTCTGGGGAAAAAATTTTTTTTTTAAAAAAGGGGAAAAAAAAAATTTTTTGGGTTTTTTTTGGGGGGGGAAATTTTAAAAAAAAACCCCCCGGGGGGGGGCCCCCCTTAAAAGGGGGGAAAACCCCCAAAAACTTTAAAAAACCCCTTTGGGGGGGAAAATTAAAGGGGAAAAACCCAAAAAATTCCCAAAAAAAAAAACCCCCAAAAAAAAACCCGGGGGAAAGGGGAAAAAAAATAAATTTTTAAAAAAAAAAAACCCCCTTTTTTGGGGGGAAAGGGTTTCCCGGAAAAAAAGGGGGGGGGGGGGGGGGAAAAAAAAGGGGGGGGGGGAAAAAATTGGGGGGGGGGGGGGGAAAAAAGGGGCCCCCGGGGGGGGGGGGGAAAAGGGGAAACCCAAGGGGGGGTTTGGGGGGGGGGGGGGGGGGGGGGGGAAAAAAGGGAAATGGGAAAAAAAAAAAAAAAGGGGGGGGGGGCCAAAAACCGGGGAAAAAGGGGGGGGGGGGGGGGGGGGGGGGGGGGTGTTTTTGGGGGGGGGCCCCAAAAAAAGGGGGGGGTTTTTAAACCCCCGGGGGGGGGGGAAAAATTAAAGGGGGGCCCCCCCCCTTTTTCCCCCCCCCCCCAAAAAGGGAACCGGGGCCCCCGGGGGGGAAAAAAAAAAGAATTTCCCCCCCCCCCCCAAAAAAATTTTTTTTTCCCCCCTTTTTCCCCCCCCCCAAAAAAAAAAAAAATTTTTAAACCCCCAAAAAAATAAAAAACCCCCAAAAAGGGGGAAAAAAAAAATTTCCCTTTTTGGGAAAGGGGGTTTTTTTTTTTTTGGCCCCGGGCCCCTTTTAAAAAGGGGGGGGTTTAAAAAAAAAGGGGGGGGGGGTTTTTTTTGGGGGTTTAAATTTTTTTAAACCCCCCCCTTTAATTTTTTAAATTTTTAAAAAAAAAAATTTTTTTTTCCCTTAATTTAAAAATTTTGGGGGGTTTTTTTTTTAAAAAGGGGGGGGGGGGGAAAGGGGGTTTTAAAAAATTTTAAAAAACCCCGAATTCCCAAATTTTTTTAACCCAAACCCCTTTTTTTTGGGGGGGGCCCCCCCCTTTTAAAAAAATTTTCCCCGGCCTTTTTTTTTTTTTAATTTTCCCCAAAAAAAAAGGGGGGGGGCCCAAAAAAGGGGGGGGGAAAAGGGGGGGTTTTTAAGGAAGGGGGGTTTTTTCAAAAAATCCCGGGGTTTTTCCCCCCTTTCCCCCCCAAAAAAAAACCCCCCCTTTTGGGGAAAGGTTTTTGGGGGGGGGGGTTTCCCCTTTTTTTAATTTCCCTTTTTTTTTTTTCCGGTTTTAAACTTAAAATTTTTTTTTTTAAAAAAAATTTTTTTAAAAAAAAATTTTTTTTTTT
>CAOLHI010007341.1:0-16266 GCA_948474755.1 Ctenosaura bakeri
GGCTTCCCATGCTCAGTGGGGTTTGGGGACTCCAGGTGGTCATCGGGGAAACAGCCTCTCCTTTGTTGTCTTCTCTTTCGTATAGGGCATCACCCGCCCCAGCTTTGCCATCCTCCACCACCACATCTCAGAATTCAGATTCTGGATCAATTGCTGTGTGGACAGCTTGCATGGTGCAGCAGAACATGACCCCAATCCTTTGGTTGATTGCACAAAATGGGAACTCCAGCAGTCTGTCAAGTACTGCTACTTTGTGTTGCTCAAGAAAACACATGCATGATTTGCATGTTGTTTATTGGAAACACAATAGGCTAATTAAAACAAATGTTGCTGGAGTTAAAACCTTGCTTCAGCAACTTTTGTTATATAGCAAAACGCATTAATACATTAGCATTTCTTCTTGATGCTCATTGGTAGTTCTTCCAAGTTTACACCACCTTTCCTATAATTGCCAAATGGGCTTTCTTTGATTAAAACATCATCTGCCTACAGTCACTTTGATCTTTAGAAATTCTTCCCTGGTCTTTGATATTTTAATTCTAAACTCCCCCAATGCATCCTCCAGCCTAATCCTCATAAATCATCCTATGATTGCTATCATCTAAGCACAAGATGGTCAATTGCTATTTATTGCCCCAGGCAATAAACAATACTGACCATTTGGTCTCTAACATGCCAGCCTACTCTAATTCTCAAGTACATCTCCACTGTTTCTATTAGACTTAGCATTTCTACACAACTACAAATGCCCCCCCTCCATTCCACAGATCTCTACATGTCTAGGAGAAATAACAACATGACATGGCCCATCTTAAGTTAGTGTAATATCTTTTATTAGTGTGGCCTATAATTTTGATACAATAGAAGCTCTACGTGCTCTGTCAACTTAATTATTTGTCCTGAATAAGGATTTGTGTCTCACATTCTTTGAGCTGTAATTAGAAATGAGAAATGGGGCAAGATAGCAAGCCATCTGAAATAACAGTTGTTTATACAGGGCAACTTGTATTGTAGTCTTGAAAAATAACTTATCTTGAGTATTAGCACTTCATCAGCTCATTTGCAAAATTATAACATACACTTTAGGAAAAATAGTTATTCTTACAAAGCCTAAAGCAATACTGCAACAGCAATGCCACTAGAACCAGAAAACTCTCCAAGTAGCAACAAAACACCTTCACCTATATAATGGTGCATGCCTATATAAAGGTTCCAGTGGTCATGTTACTATGGTCAGATATCCCCTCTCTGAAGACATGCTGTTTCATATCAAAAACACCTTTCAGCAGATAGAAAGCTATCTGTTAGAAAGCTGTTCTTTCATCCCGCTGATGCAATGAGAATGTAAGAAGCACCTTATACTGAGTCGGATTCTTGTTCCCTCTAGCCCACTTTGGTCAACTCTGACTGGCAATAGTTCTCTAGGGCTTCAAGCAGGAGTCTTTTGTAGCCATACATGTACAGTAGAGTCCCAGTTATCCGACGCAAACGGGCAGCCGCAGCCTCGGATAACTGAAAAGGTCGGATTACCCGGACTCCCGTGGCGGCCGCCATTTTGGGGGCGTGTCGGGGGCGGGCCTGGGGCGTGTCTGGGGTGCGGAAATGCCCACAGCCGCACCCCCAGGCCGTCGCGACGTCAGTTAATCTGGAGTGTCGGATTACCAAGCGTCGGATAACTGGGACTCTACTGTATAATGCCATACTGGCATTATCTGGGTCCCACACTGCTTAGGTTCTGAACTTAGATAAATAAACAGTTAGCATGATTCTATAAACTATTTTTTAGTTTTCAGGAAAATACTAAAGTGTTTCCTTTCATTGATGGCATGACTGCACACCTGAAGACATAAGTTACTTGGTGTTCCCAAATAATTGTCTTCTAGCTCAGGCATTGGAAAAGCATTTTTTTCCCCCACATAACAACTGATCTCATAAAATAATGCAGGGACTGGCACTTCATATAGTCACTTTTTCAACTGAAATACAAAACAGCTACTTCTTTTTTTTCACTTTTCACGTTTGTCTTCCTCTCCTTTCTTATCTGTGTAGGTGTATTTAACACATTTCCTCTTTCTTGTTAAAATAATTACTTTCTTTCTTATGGTTGAGTTGCTTTTGATTCATTCTTCCTGTTTTTTGGTTATTTTTCTCTGTGATTTATTTCTTTTTTCACCATACGTTGAGACCCACACGGTATTAGCTTGTAATAGTCAAACATTCATTGCTCCTCACCTTGAAATTGCCATTATTTGCTAGAAGTGACCAGATCACTGACAGTCTTCACATCTAGCTTAGCTGTAAATAAATAACTCAGATTGTGTTGGAAATGTAGTTTGGGCAGATTCCTGTTCTGATGAACTACAGAGTTCAGGTTGTGATTATTTACTCTGAGGGTGCAAAAGAGCCAAAATTGCTTCTCATTATATATTTAAAAGATTGTTGGGTTAATCAGTGGGCTGTGGCAGCGTGGAATTAAGAGAATTTGGGGGAAATTTCTAGTTCCCATTCAGGGCCTAAGCCAGCATTGAGAGGGAAGAGGGCCCCCTTTTCCCATGAATCTCCACACTGGCAGATTTCTGTACTTGAGACATATCAAACCATAGTATTTTTATGTTATCAGGATTCAGCTCTAATTTATTAGTCTTTATCCAGTCATTGCCACATCTGAAGCATCAGTTGACCATCTGTACAGCTTATTGCAGGCATTCTGTGACAGTATGACTTAGCCCACATTGGCACGTTTCCTCAGCACTTTCATTTTGTACCTGATACTTCCTCAGCCCTGCTTTGTTGTCTAGTCCAATTCAGATATGTGTCCGTGAGTGAGAAAAATTAAATAAATACCCTAGATAGATATTATCTTCAAAATTTTTACATGTTCATTTTTTTTTATCTAGCCCACTTCTTGGTGTGTGTGGAATAGTAAATAAATAAATGCCATAAATAGATGTTATTTGTAAGATGGCGATCTATTCATTTGTTAAAAGGGTTGACATTCCCTTTCATGCAGGCACACCCGTACTTTATTGGTGTCTTGACTTCAGTCTTGTTAGCTTACAAGTAAAGTTGTGATGATGCCTACCATTGCTATGTGCTTGAGTAGGGCAGTGTTGGCTATTCTGATTTCTGTAAGAAGCAGCCTTAACTCCATTCTGCGAAGCTCAGTCTGTGCTGTGTGCTTTTATCCTCTGTGTGTGTACATACACTGCTCAGAAAATTTGCTGTAAACAGGTGGAGGGGGGAACTATAAATAAATAGCACTTCTGCACCAGAACAGAGATGACTTACAAATTACTCCAAAAGCACAGAATAGGGCAAGTTGCTTAATTCTCTAATCTTGCAACTTTTCAAAGCATACACAAGATGGACAAATACCGGTATTTACTTGAGGGAAATGAAATATGGATACCACTTCAGCAGTTAGAAGTCTAGAATAATCCAGGAGTTTAAGCAGGCTATTTATTGATTGATAAGTGGTGTTTGTAAAGAGGTCTTTGATGGGAGGTGTTGTACTTCTAGTCTCTGCTCTACTTTGAATATTTTTTTTAATGGCATTGTGTATTTAATTGTGTTTTAACTGTTTTATAAATTGCAAAATCTCTTTTGGATCCTATACAAGCAGAAAGGTGACATATAAATTAACTAAATAAAATAACTATTTTTTAACCTATTATGTGAGCTGCATTGGCTTCCATATTGAGAAGAAGATAGGATATAAATCAACAAGTTGGCTTTGCACAAGCCTATATGATAGTCTTCGGAAGCTGGTAATATTCAAGTAAATAAAGCCCTAAATCTCAGAAAATGTAACATTTGTGTCTGTATGTTGGAACGCCATTGCTGACTGTGTGATAAAGCATGGGGTGTAGGAAGCAGGATGGTCTTAGAATCCTGTTACAGAATGGTAAGTAGAATTCCACAACCACTAAGACTTGTTTGGATGACAATCATGATTGAGATAAAACACTTGGAGGATATGCCTTGTGCAACAGGAATGGTGCAGCGTTAAGAGAAGACAAGTAGTACTACATGTGAAGAATGTGTATACCTTTAGCAAAGCTGATGATTTTGAGAATGAAAGTATTGTTGATACGTGGAGAAGTTCTGAGGGAGAAAGAAGCAAGTGAGATATAGTTGTAGTGATATACTGCAGACTGGCCATTCAGCCCAAAGAAATAGATGGCCATTCTCTTTGAACAAGTGCCAGAGTTTTAATGGAAGCAAAATGTAGTAGTAATGGAGGCCTTGATGTCTGCTGGAAGCCTACTCTAAAGATGGGATATGCAAGGAATGTTTTATTTGCCTTGCAAGATGACTTAATCTCTTGGGAATAAGAATTAAAGAGCAACAGGATCTAGTGTCCTTACTGATGAAGAAAACTGATGAAGTGAAAGTGCCAAAAGTTTTGCTTGTGGTAAATTGACTGGGGTGAGCTTGTAATAGCAAATGTTTAGTTAGATATGTTTGTTGAACTGTAGAAAAACCTATTCAGAAGAGCTTAAATAAAAGTTGGGTAACTAGAAATGAAAAATCAACATTCAGGCAGAATGGGAGAGTAAAAAGCTGGAATACTAAATGCATAAACATAAATCATTCTCATGAGAAGAAGAAATAGGAGATAATTAAATAAACTGTTAGGTCTGTATGAGGAACTGAGATTTAGAAGGGATTTGTGTAGGACGGTGGGCAACATGCAGACTATGTGCAGCCTCTCAGGGCTCCTAAGGGCTAAAAAAAAAAAGATGAATATTGTCATCACATTTTTGAGCATCTTTGGCCATTTTTTTAAAAACAGGAAGTGAAAAGGGGGTACCTTTTGAGTCGCTTCCTGTTGTGAATCCTCTTCTGAGCCTAAAATGGCCCAGGGACCCCTCAATATATCAAATATTCTCAAACTTCTAGGGAGTGTTTTGGGAATTTTGGGGGGGGAGTGCAGCTAGGGTGTGGATGATATGGCTCCCTGGTTTCCAGCAGTTGCCCACAGGTTGGTTATGGTTGTTTCTTTCATTCCTGGAAGTTCCAGGGACTGGCAGCAGATGGCTTGGGAACTAGCACTGGTCCATGGATCACCATTTTGAGTAGCACTATTGTACAAGACAGGATCAGGATTAAAAGGGACGTAGATAGGGAAGAACCCTGATGACATTTGGTACAGAAAATTGTAATGTGTGTCATTAACAGAAATATTCAAATGGAAGTTTGGGAAGAGGGAGATCTGCTTTGTAAATGTGAAAAAGACCTGGAGGTTTTAATGGATCACAAGCTGCTGGTGTGTACTTTGAAAACTTAAAAGTTTTAGGTTGCTTAGTATCTGAAGCACAAGAAGAAGCAGTTTGGGTCTTTCTGTTAGTTGGGCGGTATTATGGACACATCTTAATTCTGATTGGCCTGTTTTTAAGAAGAACATTGTTGGAAAGGACAAATAAGATCAAAGGAGTCCTGAAATCAAGCCCTGTGAAGAACAATTGAAAAAGCTAAAGATACTTAGGAAGAGAGAAGCTTAAGAGAGAAACATGATTGTAGTCTTCAAATTTCTGAAATGGTGTTGTACAGAATATGGAGCAGAGTTAATTTTTAGTTGCTGTTACTTCAAAGGGCAGGATTAAGATCAAAGGTTAGAAGTAGTAGAGAAACAGATTTCAGCTTCTCAGCAGGGCAACATAACAATGAGAGACTTGTGCAAATCATCAGACTCAAAGTTTTGTTTTAAGAAGCCATGTTGTAACTTAGTGCTGGAATGAAGTCAGTAGCTGTCAGTTAGACCTCCAAGGGAAAGGCAATTAGTGGGTTGGGTAAAATTTAACTGAAGGCCCATATGAGCCTATCTTTTGAGATCTTCATGGGAGGTCCATCTCTCTGTCCTACCATCCCCACAAGTATTTCTGGTGGGAATGAGGGAGAAGGTATTCTTTGTAGCAACTCCCAGCCTCTGGGACTCCATTCCTAAAGAGATCAGACTAGTTGCCTCCTTGCTATCCTTCTATAGACAAATGAAGAAGATCTTTTTGATTTGGCAGACCTGTAAAAGGGCCAATTGCTTAGGAGGAAATGTCCTTTCAAAATGTGCTGTGCTATTTGTTTTCTTTTTAATGGTCATATTAACTTTTTAATTCTATTTTTGGTTTAATTCTATTTAAATTTTGTGTGATGTATTTTTTAACTATCTGTTTTAGAAAGCCACCTCAAATCCTGCATTGAAGAAAAAAATAGGAAATAAACAGCAACAATGGGCATTCTTAAATTATGGTGCCACAGTAGAGAAGGCCCTCTCCCACATTTTCATAAAGTGCATTGCTCCCATTGATGGACACGAAGGAGATTCCTTCTAGCAGGACTTAATCCTTGGGTAGGCATATATAGGGACAGAGGTTCCTTCAAGTAGCAAGGCCCCCAGCTATTCAGGGTACCGTCTGTTTGACTAAACACAGACTGGAAATGTATTGGCAACCAGTGAAATTTCTTTAAAACTGGTGGTGTACAGTTTCCATATAGTGTTTCAACCAGCATTCTGGTTGTTGCGTTTTGCACTAATTTCGGTTCCAAGTCATTTTCAGGGGCAGCCCACACAGAATATATTTTAGTAGTCCAATAAGGAAGTTAGCAGTGCATGAGTTACTGTGGCTGGAACATCCTGCAAAGCATAGGATTAAGTAGGTTGACTAGGATTAAGTAGGCTTGCTAGATTATGAACCACAAAGTGTGCCTGACAGGAGGGATTGCTCCTGTCTCTCTGATTGTCATGTCCATATAACTTGCCCTCACAGAAAGCACTCAGAGTTCAAGCAGAAGCATTTATTTGGAGCAAGCGAGCATATTCAATGTTGGATGGTTACAGGTTTTTTACCTTATCATACAAATGTAGGCTAACATTGCAAAGATTGATGAAAGTCATAAATGTCACATTGCAACATCAGAATCGGATTTTCCATCCCCTTCTGATGTATACATATCTTTCATCTTGGGACCCAGGAAAATTTCTTATCTTCTTATCTTTTTCCTGTCTATTCCCATAACACCTTCCCACTGGTTTCCCATTCTACCCTTTGATCTTCTCGCCTTGCTGGATGCTCAATTACATTAAACATTTCAGCGATTACTCCTTTTGGTGCCTTGGTGCCTTTGAAACCTACAACCAGATACATAGTTGCAAACAGCTATTTGCAATTGATTCATTGTAGTGCTGGCAACCTGTAGGTCCCCTTTCATCTATTAGCCTCTAATAGATGTTATAGCGGATATAGCTATGTAGATGTTATAGCGGATATAATTTTCCAGCCAGCATAATTCACAGGAGCTGTGCCTCCTGACAACTGATACTAGGGAGACCATTGGTTCTCTGGGCCAGCTGGATCAGTGGCTGCTGAGGAACTGAGTAGTTGGTATGATCCTGAGGCAGAGGAGTTGGTTGCACATTTCTGTGGAGCGAGGAGTGAATGTGCCCCCCCCCGTAGACATTACATTGACTGGATCTCTTGGTAGAAAAACATTTTGATATTAATATTTGTTTTTAATTAAGAAAGACAAGAATCCCCTGTCTACAAAGTTAAGACTCCTTCTCTGTTGTTAAAGTGCCTTCTCATGAGAAGGAGAATTTAAAGAGACAGTACTTAAGTCAGATTGCTGTTGGATGAGCAAATTAAATATTTCAATTTGGGGAGGGGCTTAAAAAGGATAAAATCAGTTTGATTATAACTAACTTTTGGAAAGATAACTTTTTTTGTTCCATACCTGTGGATTTGAATCTGGAGTTTTTAGAAGATTGGTTTTTTAATTGAGCTCTACCAGTCTGCCTAGTTAAGTGGAATTCAGATGGAGGTTAAATGCTAGGTTGGTGGAAATGTATAGGCCGTTTAAGGCTTCCTCAGAGAATAAGATGGATAAACTAAAGAAGTGACAGGTGAAGTAAAAAATTTAACGGATGCTGGAAAAGATAACTGCTGAAGTTCAAGAGAATTAAGAAATGCTGCAAGAAAAGACCACTCAGTTGGAAACTAAGACCGCTGAAATAGAGGAAAGGATATGTCAAGAATTTGAGAAACAACTGGATAGAATGGTGCTCTTTGAACAAAGAGAAAAACAAAAATGCTTGAGGATATATGGTCTTCCAGGACAGTGATGAACATACAAAGTCAACGGTAATTGAGAATTTATCTGTATTTATGGGAGAAGCAGAAGACTGTATTGAACATAACTCAATATATAGCTGTTATGTTAATTCCACCTATGCAAGGAAAATGAAAGTGTCAAGAGATGTTATAATTCAGTTTACAAGCAAGAAGATGGGAGATCAAATCTTGGGGCTTCATCAGAAGGTAGATTAGAAGATTTGAGGACAAAATTCCAGTAAAAAACATTGGGAAAAGAACAAATTATAAATTTTTGGTGGACAGACTCAGAAAGGAAGAACGTCTCTTTCAGTTGGGATAGACTGGAAGTGGTGATTTTTATGTATAAAAAAGATACGGATAAAATTCAATTGATAAAATGTATGATTTTCTGAGAACATTTAAGAAAGATTTTGATAAGAGAATGGAACAAGAACCAGAAGAGGAGCCCAAAGAACCTGATGAAGAGGAAGCAACTGCATCAAGTGCTCAAGATAAGAAGATAAGGATTTATCAGTGAAGGATGTGGAGACAGAGGTGGACTTTTCACAGTCAAGTGTAACAATGGATTATAAACATTAGACTTGGAATATAAATGGGTAAATATCCCTCAGGAAGAGAACAAGATATTTCATTACCTATTTAAACGCTTGTGGAACAGTAAGATTTGACATCTCAAGGGTATAATTTATGATTAGCACAAATAGAAAAGAATAAAATAAAGAACTTAGTGGAAGGAGGAAAGATATGAGAGTTACAAGACCAGATATAAAATAATGGGATAGGAAAATAAGTATGAAGATGAAAACAAAAGAAGAGAGACCACTCAAAGAATGTAAAAATAATAAAGAAAAGACAACTGACCATGGGTAAAATACAGAAACGATAAAGCAAAATCAAGAAAATTGTAAGCAAGTAGAGCGTTATGAAAAGAAATATAGATCTTAAGTTATTGTTGGAAATTAACAACTAGGAAATAACCAACAAGTACAGGGAAAAAAAAACAAGGGAAGAGATTTTAAGAAAGAAAAATTTAGGAAACCAAGTAGTTCAATGTTGTGGATTCAGCTAAGAAAGAATATGAGAAGTCATGCAGTAAGGGACGGAAAGAAACATTTTCATAAGAACGTTATAGGAAATTTTATATTCAGATGTTTATTTTTTTTATTTTTTTTAATATCATTTTATTAAAGTTTCACAATTAAAACAACCATTTATTATTGCTATTTCACATGAATTATTTCTTGAATCTTCCAAACTGATCTAGACTTCATTTCCAAAATCTCTTAACATTGTTATATCATTGTACTGCATTTTCCAGCCATTTTACACGTTAGTACATAGCATTTCCATTAACATATTCCTGCTTCATGATATCTGCCGTAATCATCACAATGAAATTTTTCCACATATTACCATGAATTATAGACTTCTATCAACAGTCACCCAGCAATCACCTACAATTTGCCATTCTTTCTGAATTTCATCATCTGATTTTCCTTTCAGTCTTTGAGAGACTATGTCAGCGTTTTTAGTTTCAGTCACGGTGCCCCACCATCGTTCTATTGTATTTGCTGTGTTTTCCATACCTTAGTGTATTTATTTTTAAAGAAACCTTAGATAAATCTTACTGGGGTTTTTTTGTGTATGTTGTGAGTATACTTGTTGCTTATAGTAATGTAGAGATAATCTGTAAAGTGAATGATACCGTAAATTTTGAATAGAAAGATTTGAACACAGAGTTTCATTACCTAGAGAATTTGGACTTGGACATTATTTGCTTACAAGAGACTCACATTAGGAAGAAAGACAAACTTTTAATACAAAAAAGACTAGATGAAGAATTCATCTTGATTGGACATCTGAAGAAAAGTGGAGTGGTAAGACCTATGTTATTTCCAAAACTAATTTGTACTGATAAAGAAGGAAGATTTGTGGGGGCGGAATGTGAATAGGGATAAAATGATAGGGCAGGAGGTTATGTGCTAGTGTTGCAATAAGGAATGTTAATCCAAAAATTATATTCAATGTTATTTGAAATGTCTTATGAAAATTGGTGTCTGATGGGAGGTTGGAATGGGGTGGTGTCTCCACAGGTTTTTGTGTGTCCATAGGGTTTTTTTTAAAGGGATATAAAGAAAACACAAAGTTGATTACCTAAAGACTTTTTTTTGACTTGATGGATAATTTACAAGCTGACAATATATGGAGAATGAAACACCTGAATAATAAGAACTTTACCTTTTTCTCATATGAACACAAATCTTATTCAAGGCTTGATATATGGGTTTCTGAGACTTCGACCAGCAAGATACCTAAGGTTGAGATGTTGCCAGAAACTTTCTGATCCTGATCCTGTGATGATGAAGTTTGGAGGAAGAAATAAAGAATTCAGACGAATAGCATTTTAGCAATAGCATTTATTTCTATACCGCTTATCAACTGAGTGTTATCTAAGCGGTTTACAATGTGTTTTAGCTAATTGCCCCCAACAAGCTGGGTACTCATTTTACCGACCTGCAGAAGGATGGAAGGCTGAGTCAACCTGGAGCCTGGCAGGATCAAACTTGCAACCTTGTGGTTGCAGTACTGGCATTTAACCACTGTGCCACCAGGGCAAAGATTTAATGAATCTTTAATTTTTAAGGAGGAAGTGCTTTTGAAAACCAAGAAAGTGATTTAAGAATTTTTGAAAGGAATGCGGTTAAAAGAACTATTATTAGACCAGATTGAGACTTAAGTAAGGCTTTTATGAGAGGACATTTTATTCAACTTAATAAACAGTATAAAAAAAGGAAATAAAAATACTTTGGATGAAGTAAAGATGAAGTTATTGATGTTGACAATGAAGAATTGAAAAGAAGTTGAAATTTTTGTGACAGAAGAATTTTGAACATGCAAACAAGCCAGGAAGATGGCTGACATATAGCAGAACAGAATGATTTCAAAATTGAGAGGAGATAAATAACTTAGTAAGGATAAAGATTTATGAAGGATTTTTCATGAATGTTTCTCTAAACTATGCTGCCACTATACACCAAGAAGGTAGAAGAAATAGAGATAAATGATTATTGGAAAGTAGAACAAGGACTGAAACTGACAAGAGAACGGACATATCAGTCAGAAGATTACAACATCAAAGGTAATGGAGGCTATTAAAAAAATGAAGTCTGGAAAGGATCAGATGGATTTGGAGTGCCTTATTATAAAGTCTGACAGGGAGACCTGTTACTTCCTTTGCAAACTGTAATGAATGATAGATGTGATCAAAACAGCATTAATTCCTAGCTCAGGTAAAGAAGCTACTGTTGTATTGATTCAAAAGGAAGGACAAGATTCTACTTTACCTAGAATTTTATACCAATTTCTTTGTTGAATAATGAATGTAAAATTTTTGCTTTGATTTGGGAAGAAAAAATGAAGAATTTATTGAAGAAATATATTAATGAAAATCAAAATAAATATTTAGCAGGAAGACAAAGATAATATCAGAATTGCATTGGATGTGCTAGAGTATAGAGCAAGCTGTTCTATCTGTCTTTGTCTCTCTCTGGTACAGAAAAAGCCTTTGATAATTTGAATTGTCACTTAATCTTTAAAGTTATTGTATTGATTAATTTTAGCAAATTTTTTTTTGACTTGGATTAAATTCTTTTTTTTTTTTTGCCATTTATCCAAATTCTTCCTTAAAGAAAAATGTCAACAATAAATATGCATGTTCTCCCAAGAGTTATTTTTCCAAATAATACCAATTTTGACTAAAGAAAAGCTACTTAAGCAAAAGGACTTGTCAAGATTTGTCTGGGGAGGTTAAAAAACCTAGAATGAGATATAAAATTATGCAAGGCTTGAAAGAACCCTGGTTTGCCAAATTTGAAAATTTATTTCTCTGCTTCCTGTATGACATGGATTTTAAAAAATGGATTATGTTGCATGATAAGCATTCAATTTAGAAGACCATGATTCAAGATGTGGATGGCATATATATTTTTGGTATGGAGAAGTTAAGGTTAATGTTGCTTTTAATGATCGCTGTCTTAGATGTGCCTTATTGAAGATTTGGAATTGCAATTATGTCCAAAATTCTGACGTGGATCTCTTCACAAGGGGCCTTTTATAGAACAGAACAAATGAAAATGGTTGATATATTTAGAACTTATTAGAGAAAAAAGCCAGAAATTACATTATTACAATTATAGAATGATGGTGTTAATTTACAGTGGCTGTCATGCACAGAATTATATGTAATTATATGTAAATTTCAAAGAAGATAAGACTGAGCGGTTGAAAGAAATGAAATCTGATCTGGAAATATTGCTATGTTCGAATGATGACCATTTGATTGCTAAGATGTAAAAGTTTTTATTGTAATTTGACATGGAAGATGAACAATATACGATTAACTGAGCAAAGGATTTTGGATACAAGATACACGTAAATCAATGGGAAAAGTTAAGGAAAAATGATATAAAATATGTAACTTTGTTATGATCTTAAAGAAAACTATTACAAGATGATGTACCATTGGTATTTTATACTGGAGAGACTAGAAAGATGCACAAAGAGATGAAAGCCAGATATTGGAAATGTCAGGATTAAGTTGGCTCCTTGTATCATTTGTGATGGACATACAATAAAGCTAAACAGTTCAGGATGAAGATACAAAAAATTCAAAGGATTTTAAAATTTCATTTACCTAAAGAGCTTGAATCATATCTGTTAGGAATATGGGAAGAAGATGCAACAATGCATAAGAAGCAACAAAAACTGGTAGAACTTACGTTGTTAGCAGCAAGACTTGTGGATGCAAAGTACTGTAGCCCCTTGACTTTCACAAGGGTTCAGGGCATAGATCCCTCATGAAAGTCAAAAAACAGCAAATAATTCTCCCCACCTGAACACTCCCCCTCCTATTTTCTCTAGGCTCCTCCCTCCATTCTGCCTGTCACCCACATGCCCTGCCTTCTTTCTGCACAGTCAGGTCAAAGGCAGGCAAATGGAGGGGAACAAAGCACTCCATTCTCTTTCCTGGTGCCTGCACACACTGCTTTCGTTCTACCAGCATGGGTGAGAGAAAGGTGAATAGAGGGGGAAAACACTTCCGTTTGCTCCATTCTCCTGCTTGTTGCTTGCACACCTTGCCTTCTTTCTGCCTATGCAGGCAACAGACAAGTGAATGGAGGGGGAAGCACTCCCCCCCCGCTCTGCCAGCCTATCGCCCATATACCCTGATTTCTTTCTGTCTGCATGAACGAAAGGCAAATGGAGGAGGAAACACTTCCCCCTCCATTTTCCTGCCTGTCGCCTGTGCACCCTGCTTTCATACCTGTGTAAAAGGCCAGAGAATGGGAGTGGGAGAAGGGGAGGAGGCACTTTGCAAATAATCACATTCATGAAGGTCAAACAGGCAAATGTGGAGGGAGAAGTGTATTGGAAAAATTCAAAGTTACCAACAGTGAATGAGTGGGTAAGTGGACTGATTGGAATTGTCGAAATGGATAAGCTTATGCACAGACTAAAGGACAGAACACAAAATGAATTTTTATCTGAATAGAAGTAGTTGATTTCTTAAAAACAATGAAAGTGATCTGGTGAAAATAGGCTTTTATAATTAAAGTCAATATTAACTGAGAAATGTCAAAGTTGGTTTATATGATGTATTCTGTAGTTTCTGAATATTGTTTTTATATAAATGATTATTAGAGATGGGCCGAATCCAGAATGTTCTGAATCTGGATCTAAATCCCTAGAAGACTCTGGGAATCCGTGAATCTCACGAATCTCAAATCTTTCAAATCCTTTTTTAAAAAAGGGTTTAAAAAGCAAGGAAAAGAAGGATAATCTTGGACAAGACATACTCTCTCAGACTTAGCAAAAGCCTAGGCAAAGGCAAACCTCCCTCTGAAGAAATCTGGCCAGGACAATTGTCATAGTTTTGCCTCAAGATCTCCCCAGATTGGAAATGACATGAAGGTCCTTTCTACACAGGCAGGAAAATGTGGATTAATCCCACATTTTTCTGCCTGTGTAAACAGGACCACATATTACAGTACAGAGATAATCCAGGTCAAAACTGGCTTTTCTTTGCATAGCTCCTTCTGGCATCGTGGGGTTTGTAGTTCATCAAACTACAATGCGCCAGCACACTTTGGTAGAGAAGGCTGTGACACCTGTGTGACTGTTTGTTTGTTTGTCTGTTTTCTCTGGCTGTGTGGTCTCCCTGAGCACATGGTCTAACTGACTAGCTAAAGGGGAGGAGCTAGCAGCTCGTTATCTCTGCTTCCAGCGGCACTTTTGCTTTTACTACTTTACCTTAGCAAGACTTAATTGCTTCTTCTTTGAACCCATCCAGACTCAGTCTGCCTGTTCACAACATCTAGCTAGGGTTGGAACTTGAGGGAGTACCTATAACCACTATGGAATTGTACCCTCTCTCTTGATAGATTGAGAAGAGAGGTTGGCAAACAGAGAGTTGATAGATTTTACCAGGGGACTTTGAAGGGAAAGCCCAGTTTTACCTTTTTCAATTTAACTATCCAAACTAACAGGTGTGGAGGGGGAAGGAACTGCTGCGGTCACCTGCCACAACTGTGGCATGTTTCTTTTCCTCTTGCAAGACATCCTTGGATGCACCTGCAGCAAATGCAGGCTGGTCGCCCTCTTGCAGGAGAAGGTTCAACAGCTGGAGGCACACGTTTCAAATCTTCGCATTATTAGGGATGGAGAGGAGTTCCTTGATAGGGCTGAGAAGACCTTTTTGAATTTTGAGTGCACGGAGGAGCTAGCGGATGAAGAAGCCGGTTCACGAAACAGGGAGACCGGTGCTTGGAGGAATGTGACATGCAGGAGTAGAAAGACGAGGTGCTACATGGAGACTCTCGAGCTACAGAATTGCTTCCACGTTCTTGACTTTATTAATGACAAAGTGGAACAGCAGGAAGAGGTCATGGAACGTCAAACGGAGGAAATCCAACATCAGCAACAGGAACCCCAACACCAGCAGAGCAGCATCCAACAACAGCAGCACTAACACACTCAGCACGAACAGAAAGGTCAGGCGGCTGTGAGGGAATCTCCTCATCGAGTAACCCCCGACAAGCCTCAGAGGAGACGAATTATAGTGGTTGGAGACTCTGCTGAGAGGAACGGAACCGATCATTTGCAACCCGGACAGAATCAATCGTGAGGTGTGCTGTCTCCCTGGGGCCAAAATCAATGACTTAATGGAGAGGCTAACGAGACTGGTCAAGCCCACTGACCATAACCCCCTCCTTTTGGTTCATGTTGGAACCAGTGACATGGCGAGATGCAGCTTTCACCACATCATGAAGGATTACGACTTTGTGGGTAGGAAGCTGAAGGACCTTTGTGCGCAGGTTGTCATTTCATCTCTTCTCCTGGTGGAAGGACATGGCCCACGAAGGGAAAAAAGAATAGTGGAGATCAACAACTGACTCCGAGGATAGTGTCGCCAGAAGCGATTAGGATTTTTGGATCACGGCCGCCATTTCCACGAGGCTGGTCTTCTGGCAAGGGATGGTCTACACCTTTACAACCATCGGCCAGAATGTTTTTGCAAACAGTCTCGCAAAACGGATCAGGAGGTCTTTAAACTGAGTTTGACTGGGAAGGGGGGCAGTAGTATTCTGGGCAAGGATTTAGTGAGTGCTGCGAAAAATAGCCCAAATGATATGGATAGGCCAAGTAGAACTAGAGACCAACAGGGAGAGGGAAAGTAACTTTAGTACAGGAATTCCATGAAGGGCATATCGTCTCAAGTGTCTCTACACTAATGCACAGAGCATGGGCAATAAGCAAGATGAACTCCAACTCTTAGTACAGCAAAAAAATATGATGGAATAGGCATCATTGAAACCTGGTGGGATGAATCTCATGATTGGAATGTAGGAATAAGGGGATATAACTCATTTCGCGGAAATAGACCAAAGAAGAAATGAGGAGGAGTAGCCTTATATGTCAAGGATGTTTTCACCTGTGAAGAAATCCATGACTTAAATCTGGGAAGCCAAGTTGAGAGCATCTCAGTAAGAATTAAGGGAGTGAGAAACAATAGGGATGTGATTGGTGGAGGTTTGCTACAGGCCTCTGGGCCAGCCTGAGGACTTGGATGAGACCTTCCTGGAGCAGATGGCCACACATT
>CAOLHI010007342.1:0-16944 GCA_948474755.1 Ctenosaura bakeri
TTTATAATAACGCTGGAAGTGCTGCTGAGGAGGATAAAGGGAAGTCATAAGAGGAGTTAAAATAAAGAACAAGAATATAAGTTGAGAGCCTATGCAATGATTTGGTTCTTTTTTTAGAAGAACCAAAAACAAGCATTGAGAAGGTAATTAAAATATGTAAAGAATATGGAGACTTAGCTGGATTTAAAATAAACAAAGAAAAAACAAAGTTCCTAGCCAAGAATATGAGTAAGGAAGAAACAGAGGAAGTTGCCCAAAAAACAGGTTTTAAAGAAGAGAAGAAAATTAAATATTTGGGAATAAACATAACAAAAATAAAATAAAATAACGGACTATTCGAAAATAACTATAAAATGAAATGGAAAGAAATTAAAGGAGATTTACAAAATTGGTTGAAACAGAATTTGTCACTATTAGGATGTATGGCAGCGATTAAGATGTTGATTTTGCCGAAAATGAATTACTTATTTCAAAACTTACCAATAATTATCAATAAGAAATGCTTTCAAGAATGGAAAAAAGATCTTACAGAATTCATCTGGAACAAGAAGAAACCGAGAATTAAGTGGAAAACATTAACAGATAAGAAAGAAAGAGAAGGATGTGGTCTTCTGGACTTGAGACTGTATTATTATGCGAACAGCATGCTTTGGGTAAAAGGTTGGATCACTCTTAAAGATGATAGAACATTGAGTCTTGAGGGCACGGATCTCCGGTTTGGGTGGCATGCCTACATATGGTATAGTAAAACAAGGGTTGATAAAGATTTCTCTAACCATTACATAAGAAGAGCGCGTTAAGAAATTTCGAAAATTTGGAAAAAGAAAATATATATTAAAATTCCACTTTGGGTGTCTCCCCATGAAGCTCTATACAGTAATCGGAGAGGGCCACTGGAGAGATGGATGACATCCAAAGATATAATAATTGAAGTTGGAAAAGAGACACAAACAATTAAGACGAGAAAGGAGGGGGAGGGGTAAGATGGCAACGTGTGTGGTCACTCCGTGAAGTGCTCTGCCGGAGCGATCAGCCGAACGAAGCAGAAACAGTGTTGGAATAAACTGCCTGAGCTCACTGAAGAGAGGTGAGCGAGAGGGTTGCGGCTATTGGTGATGCGGAGTTGGAGTGCCTGAGAAAAGCCCCGTCTAGCCTGAAGAAGGGCGAAGGACGGTGAGTGAAGAAAGATCGGGCACCGGCATTGGGGAAGTGAGAGCGGAGAGGAGACGAACCGGTGTTTTTGCCTGGCTTCGGAGGAAGAAGAACGCACCTCGCGAGGAGACCAAGCTTCGTTGCAGTAGCCAAATAGGCTAAAAACGTCGCAGATCTGGATCCGGATTCACGGAAACTTTCTCTGTTTTTTATACTCCCACTTGGATTTATAATTAATAGCTGGGTGATCTTTTTGTTTAATTGGTGAAGGAGCGGGAGAACTGGAAATCAGAGCTGGATCGGGGCGCTGGATGCCTGACCTAGACATTTTGTGCTGGAGACATGCAGACAGAGATTGATTGCTGTGGAGTGTTCTTATGCTCAGATATAGCTGCAATTTAAATGTTTTGGCTTTACTTGTGAGTTTAACTGAACAACTGGCTCTGACTGAAAATAAGGATTTTTGGGTCCTTGCTGTTTTAGACTGCTTGGTGTATTGTGAGACTGAATGAAAAATCAAGCCGGGATTCCAGTGTTGCTGTGAATCTGATTTGGAAAGAACTTAATTTTTGGCAAAATTCTTGGAAGTAGAGACCAGTAACTAACTTACTTACTGACGTGGATTTGGATTTGCTGCTGAAATAGGCACAAAATAGGTATTAAATAACAAGGAACTATTCTGGAATATTGGAAGTAGCCACTGGGGATAAAGGATATTGGGTCTCTGGTGGCTTGAATATTTGAATATTTGAGTATCTGTTGTTGTATTTTTTTTTTCTGTTTCTTTTTTTTGGTTGTGTAGTACTATTTGGAATCTTAGGTTGATAATACTTAAAACTTGTCAAAAAGTGTCGCTTAATAGGCTTACATTATATACAGCTGGGTATTTCGCCCGACAGGGAGTGAATTATTTTCAAGGTTAGCACTATCACAAACAAAGCTTGGCTGATATTAACCTGTTAAGTACTAGCTTTAGTTTTGAACTTTAGGACCTGCTCTTGGATATATATATTGTGATATATATTTATATATATACGTATAGATTATATATATAGATACATAGATTTTCTTTTTGATTTGGAATTAATTTTGTCTGTAGCATAAGCATATGGGAATTGATATCGAATTATAAGTTTAAGCATTAAGTATTTAGTGTCAAACACTAAGTGAAGGATTATAAGAAATAGAAAATAGAAAATTTTAAGGTATAGATTATATATTTCTGCCTTTTTTTTTTTTTTTTGAAATTCTTAAATATTGAGTTTGTGCTAAGGTGATATTGAGAAATTTCTTCTACTTCCTTAAAAAGTAATTTTGGTTTTTGAAGTATAAATATAAAGTTTGATATTGTTTGAATTAGATTATAGTAGATTTTGGATCCTTAAGCGTGAAATGGCGTCGAGAGTTAAGAAGACATCCCGACAAAAAAGTAGTTCAATGGAAGACATACAGGAAAATCCCACCACCACTAAAGACGTGTTAGAAGAAATAAGAAAGTTGGGGAATGAATTGAGACTTGAAATGAAGGGACTCATGAGAGAGTTAAAAGAAGAAATAAATCAGGATATACGAAGGGAATTTGGGGAATTGAAAGAAAAGGTCACAGAAGAACTGAAGGAGGTGAAAGAAAAGGTGGCAGATATAAGTAAGGAAATAGTTCAGATCGGAGGAAGTACGAAGATGTTACAGACAAAAGTGAATAAAGTGGAGCAACAACTAGAGGCAACGGAAGAAAAGCTTGATCAAGAGATTTCTAAGTTAAAACTAGATATTGATGTACGTGCCCGCGCCAAGTGTGTGAAGATACGTGGTATTAAGGAAAGACTTCGGGAGAATTTATCTGAAACTGTTATCCCGATTCTTGCTTAATTTATTGGTTGGGAAGTAGCTCAATTAGACCTGGAAGTGGATAAGCTATATCGTGTGAATTCAGCAGTGGCCACGAGACAGCATCTACTGAGAGACATTGCTGTACATTTCATTAGAGAGAGGGTCCGTGATTTAGTGATCCAACAGAGCTATAAAAACAGGATCACGGTGGAAGGATCGGAATTAACAATATTAAAGGACTTCCATATGAAGTTTTGGCGAAGAGGAAGTTATATAAAGAACTGACTTTAGCTCTCCACGAAAAGCAAATTAGATATAAGTGGGCGAGAGATGAAGATGTAATTTTCTCTTATAAATTTAAAAGATATGTCATCGATACAACAGATAAGGCAGAGAAGTTTTTAAAGAAGCTTCAACAGGAGGATGAACAGGATATTTTTTCCGAGAGTAAATTTTCTGAAGAATCGCGGAGATCTCAAGGAAAAACGAGAAATCATTTACAATTGAGTTTTCACAATGAAGGCGAAGAAACCGATCTGATTGACATTGCGGAAGAAGAGAATTTGCTACCTTCAAAAGGAATTGCGCACCTGCATGGAGAAGCAGAACGAGGACTTAAAGCACTTCAGCAGATAGTCACAACTCTGAAGTGAAAATAACTGATTTCTTCTTTTTGGGGGGGGGAATAGGGTAGGGAATTGAACTTATTACTTCGTAAGGAACTTACTACTTCCTAAGGTAATTGTTTAGTTATATATTGAAATAACTTTAAAATTTACTAAGTGGTTGATATACGGAAATTAAGTATGATTGACGTATCTATCTGTTGTTGGAATGTTAATGGAATGAATGGACCAGTTAAAAGGAAGAGGGTATTTAATTTTTTAGAGAAACAGAAAATAGGAATTGCTTGTATTCAGGAAACTCATTTGATGGAGAAGGGTAGTAAATATTTGGAGAATGGAAAATTAGGAAACTGTTATACATCTTGTAACCAGAAACAAAAGAAAAAAATATATATATAAGTACTATATTTATAGTATATATTTATAGCTATATATATAAGTACTAAATTTCAAAGTAAATTAATCCAAAAAGATCAGAAAGGAGAGTATATTATGGTGGAATTAGGTTGGTATAATGAAAAATTTTTGTTAATAGGGATATATGCGCTGTTGACAAGCATTTTATAGATTAATATTAGATTATATGATTGGAACCGAATATCAAAAAATAATTTGTATGGGTGACTGGAACAGAGTAATCGATTCTAAAATAGATAGGAAGCAAGCAAAGCTAAGAAAACAAGAAGTAAAACATGGGAATCTGCCGTGAAATATTAAGGAGGGGCTTAATTCTTTAAATTTGATTGATGTTTGGAGATCAAAATACGAAATGCAACGAGATTATACATATTACTCTGACAGGCACCAGAGTTGGTCAAGAATTGATATGATTTGGATTTCTAAAAGTTTAGCTAATTTGGTTAAAAATGTTAAAATTTTACCAAGATTGATTTCTGATCACTCGCTGATATTGATGGAATTTAGCGGAAAAAGGAATTTTTATTCTTGGAGACTTAAAGAATTTTTGCTTAAAGATGAGACAATAGTGCAAGAGATTACGGAAGCACTTAAAAACTTCTTTAAAGATAACTTAAATAAAGGTACCCAAACCTACATGGTTTGGGATACCATGAAAGCTTATATTAGAGGCCTTCTGATTCAAAAGGAATGTTTATATAGAAAACAGAAGAAATGTAAAGAAGAAAAACTTCAAAATTTACTTAAAGAAAAAGAAGACAAATTAAAAGTGGATCTTACGAACAAAAAAATTAGAGAGGAGATTCAAATAATACAAAATCAAATCAATGCTTTAAACTTAGAAGAGACGGGGAAAAAATTAAATTTTATTAAACAAAAAGAATTTGAATTTGGGAACAAGATAAGTAAATGGTTAGCATATAAATTACGGAAGAAAAAAGAAAGAAGTTATATAACTCAAATTAAAGTAAATGGCCAGATGATTTCAAATCAGAGCTCAATTATGTCAAATTTTTATAAATATTTTTCTAATTTATATTCTTGGCCAGATAAAGGGGAAGAGGAGAAGGAGAAGATAAGGCAATATTTAAAGCAAGATATGATTCCCATGATATCTGAGGATAAAAGGAAGGTTATGAATCAAAAAATATCAATGCAAGAAGTAAATATAGCTATAAGGAAGTTAAAATTAGGGAAGGCACCAGGAACGGATGGCTTTACAGCAGTATTTTATAAAGTTTTTGAAGATGAATTAATATTGCCTTTCTTAGAAATGGTTAATAAGGAAGGTAAGATTGTTATTCCGCCTTCATGGAGGGAAGCTAACATTTCTGTAATACCTAAAGAAGGAAAAGATAAACTTGAAATTTGCAATTACAGACCCATCTCTTTATTAAATAATGACTATAAAATTTTTACTATAATATTGGCCACTAGATTAAAAGAATATTAAATGATTGGATACATCAAGATTAGACAGGATTTTTACCAAAACACCAGATTAGCGATAATGTGCGTGCAATCATAAATTTAATTGAATATCATGATTATAATCTGGACAGACTGGCTTTAGTATTTGTAGATGCTGAAAAGGTGTTTGATAACTTAAACTGGAATTTTATGATTGAAGTATTGAAAAGTATTAATTTGGGAAATAAATTTATAAATTGGATTGAGGCGATATATAAAGATCAGAGCGCTTATATTATAATAAATGGTTATAAGTCTGATAAACTAGCTATAGAAAAGAGTACGAGACAGGGCTGTCCTATTTCGCCATTATTATTTATATTATCATTAGAAATACTCAACAGACGTATAAGGCAGGATATAGAAATAAGGGGATGTCAAATCAAGCAGGAGGTATTTAAATTAAAAGCTTTTGCTGATGACTTGGTAATTATATTACATGATCCAATAAAGAGCATAGTTAAATTATTGAAGATTATGGAGGAATTTGGTGAAAATTCGGGCTTTAAGTTAAATAAAGATAAAACGGCAATTTTGACCAAAAATATGAAGAAAGAAGAACAGAAGAATTTAGAACTAGTTTCTAATTTAAAAACCGTAAAAAAAGTTAAATATCTGGGTATTGTTATCACAAATAATAATATAGATTTGATTGATAATAATTATATACCAACATGGAAGGAAATAGAAAATAAATTACAAACATGGTCAAAACTTAATCTTTCATTGTTAGGTAGAATACGACCTGTTCCGTAGTCCTGGAGAGAAAAGGGGTTCCAGGGAAGAAAGCTCAGCGTAGGGGCACTGAGGGGAGTCCCTTAGACTGCTGGCAGCAAGGCGGGATGGCAGCCCAAAGTGATCCGAGGATTGGTTAAAAGTTAGGGGTGTTTATAGGGAAGATTGTGCCTTTTGGCTATGGCAGTCCCAGGGAGAACAAAAGGGGTTTCGGTGCTGGACAAAGGATTTGGTGAGGTCAGGTTTAACATGATGGGATTTGCATGTAAAGACAAAGCTTTGGCCGAGACGTTGATGGCCCAACATACAAGAGTAATTTGACTGAAAGCCATGTGGCTATTGTGGAGTTTGCGGTGGGAAGTTCCCTAAAGCTGCGGGTGAGGTTTGAGTTGCTGGCTACAAAGAGGAATGGAATGTAAAACCATTAACGGCTGCTCTCAGTCTGTGCTTATCCGGAGAACTCGTAAACACGTGAGATGAAGTAACTGCGGGCCAGTCCAGCTAAGGCCAAATTAAATGATATCAAAATGATATCTGGGTGTCCTCACAGGAGGTGCCATATCGGAAGTAACACTTTCAGCAATATTGGTAAAGCACAATATCATATGCTTTGGAATATTGAGGGAAAAAGTATCTGCTGTAAAATGCTATACACAAAGTTGCAGATAGGTTTCTCCAGTGATTGCTACCTTCCTGAAAATGCTGGACTGAGAGTTGTATCCCCCCAAAGTAACTTATCCGAGCTCTGGGAGTAACACAGTAGACTAGGATGGATAAAATGCAGCCCTCAGGCCACATGTGACCCCACAGGGGAATTTTTCTGCCCCCTGGGCCCTCTGAGGGTCAAAATATTTTCTTGTATTTTTTCCCAAAATATCCCAAAATACTCTCTGAGGTCCAAGAATGCCCCAAACATGGAGAGAATGCCCCATGTCCTCTAGAAGGCATTTGAGGGCCCAAAATCTTTTTTTTCTGTGGGCGCAGGTATGGTGGAGAGTCTACCCCTCCAAGATCTCCTGGGAGGCTAATATGGCCCCCAGCCTTCCACATTTGCCCACCCCTACAGTATATCAAAAGATTAACTGTGGAGACTTCCGGTGGCTTTGGCAAGGAGTCTGGCTGTCACTCGGCACAGCTGCAGAAAAGACAGCCACCCCACGAGATTGGGAACCCACTAGTTTATTTGTAAATAGTGGGACAAGTACCCCCTTGGGAAAGAGGGTTCAGAGGCATTCGAAAAGGACCAGATTTCCAGCATGGGTGCTCGAAAAGCACAAATGATCCAAGACATGGACAATGCTGAAGTTCGACCCACTATTTCTGTGTGCGGGCTCTTTTAGGAAAAATCCTCACTGCCACTTTTTAAAGACTGGATATGTGAATGACGATAATCACCTTCTTGCTTTAAAGCCGGTGAGAGACAACCAGCACAAGGTTCACTTTACATCTTTAATTTAATTTGACAATGAGAAGGTGCCTCTTTAGAAGAGATCGCCAATCACTGATTCTCAAGGCTTTTCTACTGTAAGGAACATCAGTGAGGCAGAGCAGTGAGAACGAGCAGTAAAAAGAAAAATGGCTTCACTTCTTTGTTTCTTTTGTTCGGCCTCTAAGGAGATAATGTAACTTTTGGAGTGAGTGGTTAATAAGTATCATTCAAAACATTCCATTTTAAAATATCAGTTTACATACCTTTCTCTAAGTAAAAAGACAACTGTACAAAGGAGTAAGATACAAAAGACTAAATAGTCTTAATAAAGACTTGGACAAGAAACTTGAAGTCATATTAAATGGGAGAGAAATTTCCTCCAATATAACAAAGAGATATAGAAAATCAATTGCGGAACTGATACATAACTGAAAGAAAGAGGACAGATGGGAGACGAGATATGATGGAAAAGTGGAAACTGAAAAGCAGAGGAGCTTGGTGAGGAGAAAGGAGAGCTCTTGACTGATACTGCATAGTGAATTGCAAGCTGCCATTTGTGTTACTGGATAGAGATTCATAAAATAATTATTACGTAGGTTGTAGACAATAGACTTAATGTTATAAAAAATATAGTAGTGGAATAACGACAGAAAAGACAAATATAATATAAAGAAGTAAGAATCAGATTTGTTTCCTGCATCTGGCTACGTCGTTAGAAACGACATGGGGATATTGCAGCTTCGAGGACGAAGAAAGATAACTCTTAGCAACAGTAGAAGCTCACTTGAAAAAAAAAATAGGGATGAATCCAGAATTTTCTGAATCTGAATCTGGATTTGAATCCCTGGAAGGTTCTGGGAATCCACAAACCTCACGAATCTTGAATCATTCAAATCCTTTAAAAAAAAAGTGCTTAAAAAGCAAGGGAAAGAAAGCACTTCTACTGAAAATTGTTTTTGAAGAAGAATTTGACATCTTTATTTAATGAAACACAAATAAAAAAATAGTTTTCAGTTCAGGAAAACATACCCATACTTCTTATTAAGAAGATAAGGAGAGAATTCAAGGACAGATAATTGAGATTTTTGAGGATCTTTTTCTTTCAGGGAGCTTCATCTTCAATATATATGCCATGCATATGGCACATACATACATACATACATATATTTATTTCAGTCAGTGACCAGCATGACAAACAAGCAAACAAAAGGAGCAAGCCAAGATGATAAAAACCTAACGAGATGCATTAAAAATAAATCACTAATTAGAAAATTTAAAAACATTATATATAAAATATTTAAATATTAAATATAAAATACTTGAATTACAATTAGATAAAATTAGATAAAAAAGCAACATAGTATGATAATCACTATGATTGTAGAATAACATCCTGTGCTGACAAGCTATAGCTGCTACACAAAAGCTAGCTACCTTGGCTGTAATTTCAGGGAACTGATCTGCCAGAAGGTAATCAACATAGAACACATCAGATCTCCCTGGTATACTTGGTAAAATTGGATTAATAAAACGGCATCTAAGATCATGGCAAAAGGAACAGTACAATAAAACATGCCCCCAGGACATAAACTATCACAATATGGTAAATTATTGTATCTTCCCTTCAGTAGTGCAGATGGGAGCACATTGAACTTTGCCTGAGTAAATGCTTTCCTGTATTTTGGGATAGTTAAATTGATCAAATGATCAGCAGGACGAAAGGCCTGCCCTCTGTCTTTAAAAGCTCAGTAAATGGAAGCTGCACTTATGTAATTTTGCAACTCGATATCTCAAATACGGTGATGTATAGTTTCTTTTGCTTTCATATAACCCATGGCAAGAATGGCATTTTGTGAGAATCTTAGCCTTAACACTTTCTCTTCAAATGTCTTTTCCCACCTTGTGTGAAAAGGATCACTTAGCGTAAGAGGGGCCAGGCCTTTAGGCATGAATAACATTTTTAACCAAAAATTTAACTTATAAATCCATATCTGACACAAAATAGAAAGTTGACCAGTCTCTCGTCATACAAGTACCTTGGACACACAGCTTAGAAGACAAAGAATAGTTCTCAAAAATTTTGTTTGAACAGATTCTAAAGCCACAACATTGCTAAAAACACCCACTTGTCCTCCATACAGCATTTGTGGTAAATTCTTGGTGTTGAATACCTGAATTGCTGAGGGTACCTGCTGGCCTCCCTTGGCACAGAAAAATGAAATTAGTGAGTTATAACTCTGTTGTACATTGGCTATGGCATAAGATACTTGAGCTCTCCAAGATCCAGAAGATTGAAAAACTACTCCCAAGTACTTAAAGAATTTAACCTGTTCAATTGAATGACCATTGATTTGCTTACACCGTTTTTGAGTAAAAACTAAGACTTTAGATTTATCATAATTGATCACCAGCTGTTCAGTGCTCCGGTAGACATCAAGCGCTCTTAGTATCCGTCTTAGACCTACACATGAAAGTGATAGAAGTACTGCATCATCTGCGTACAGTAGAATAGATACAAGTCTCCCTGCCAAATTAGGTGGATGAGAATTTATCTCAGATAGTGTCTTCAGATAATGACCAAGGAATTAATATAAACATTGCCTTTTTCCACATGGGGCAATTACAACGGCGCAGTGCGTCCTCTACTGAGGTCATCTGCACCTCGGAGCGGGCTAGGTTTGGATTGCTTATCAGAGATCTGCACCTCAGTCCACTCCAAAATGCCCCCAACTGGTCCTCCAGCGTGCTTTGTAAAGACTGGAAAAAAGAGATTTCTCATTTTTCTGGAGTGCACCATTGTGTACCTGCTCCCTTGTGCAGATTTGCAGGCTTGTACCAATGCGAGCCTGCGATCTGTGGAGGGCGGGCTTTAGGCATGGCGAGCTTTGTGGTTGGTCGAGACCCACGACCAACTGGAAGTTACCATTTTGGAAGCTGGAGCAGTGCGGATCTAAGACCTTGCACTGCTCCAATTCACCTTGAACCAGACCGAGGAGCCAGAAGATCCAGTGAGTAACGGCACGGAGCAATTCCCTTGCCTCATGAAGAAATGGCCATTGAACAAGGTTGGGGCAAGGACACAGCCTTGTTTTACTCCAATATGTGTTGGTATTGATCTGGTCAAATGTCCTTCATGATTACATCTCACTCACAGATATGTTTTGTCATGAAAACTGCAAATGAGAATCAACAGACTCCTGTCCATATTGGTAGCCTCAAGTTTGTGCCATAATCTATCTCCTGGAATCATATCAAAGGCAGACTTGAAGTCTATGAAGGTTGTGTAAAGTGCCCTCCTGGGAGAAAAGGAATATTTTTCTAATAAATGCTGTAACACTAATCCCTGATCAACTGATGAGCGTCTAGACCTGAAGACTGCTTGCTCTTCCTCCAGAAAATTTTCTTCATCCACCCAGCTTAGTAGTTTCTCTAAAAGATGACTAGCATATAACTTGCTAATAATGCTTAACAAACTGATTGGTCTATAAGTGGCAGGATCTGATTTTTTACCTTTTTTATAAATACAGATGATTATTGCAAGCCCCCAATCAGGAATGCAAGCAGTCCGGTCTACACATGTAAACAGGATAGCTAAAACTGGTGCCCACCACTCCAAATTTGACTTGAGCAGTTCAGGGGTATATGATCACTACCAGGAGCTTTGCCAATTTCAGATGATAAAACAGGGGGTCAATCAGGAAGCCCTTCTAGGTCTTGTGGAGTTAGTGAACCTTTAGCTTGCCTACCAGCATACATAGTGCTGAAATATGTGTCAGTGCGGGACGGAGGACAGGCGGAGGCAGGAGAGCCGGGTGGTGGAGCAGAGCTTTAATGCAGCCAGTAGTACAGCAGACTGTCCTTAATGCAGGCAGCGCTTATACAGTCTTTAACTTAAACAAAGGGTTGCACCACCCAGGAAACAAACAGTGGTAAAGAAACGAAAGGTTGGTTACTTCACCAGGGCAAGCGACAAGGCTGGACTCAGGCGCGGGCAGGACAAGTCACGGACAGCAGGACCATGGTAGACCGACGGTTGTTGCTCCGTGCCTTCTCCCACCCGGCGCCCGACTCAAATAGCCCTCCGGGCCAGGCGCCGGCCAATCCGGCACGGTCGCGCCTCTGAGGACCTGCAGCTGTGCTGCGCCTCACAGCTGGGAGCTTTCTGCCCGTCGCCTCCTCTCCAGCAGCCGTCGGGACCGGCAGATGGCCTCCTTGGCCCGACGTCGCTGCTGGAAAGGAGGAGGCGAGGCGGAGACGTCCGTCTCCTCCAGATCGGGACTGCGGGCGGAGGCCTCGGTCTCCCATGGATCGGGGCCGCGGGTGGGACAGGCGGAGGCTTCAGCTTCCCGTGGATCAGGGCCGTGGGTGGGCGGAGCCCCGGGAGCAAGCCCGGGACCTGCCCTCCCCAGCGAGCCGGCCTCCGCCTCCGCCCCCACACCCGACGACGAGGGATCTGAGCCCGCGGCCTCCTGGTGAGTACCTCCAGGCCCGGCAGCCTCCCCCACGGCCTCCGAGCCCGAACCGTCAGCCGCGGCGGCCTCCAGGCAAGGCCCATCGGCCGCAGCGGCCTCCGCGGAGGCCCCGTTGGCCGCGGCGGTTTCCCCTGTGGCCTCCGGGCAAGGCCTGTCGGCTGCAGCGGCCTCCGCGTAGGCCCCGTCGGCCGCAGCGGCTTCCGCGGCGCCCGAAAGGGCTCCGTCGGCGGCGACCTCCCCCCGGCCTTTGGGCAAGGTCCCCTGGCCGCGGTGGGCCCTGCGGGATCCTCTGGAGCCTCCGCCGCTTCCGCGGCAGGCTCAGGGGCAGCAGCAGGCCCAGCTGGGCCTGTGCCCCTGACAATATGGTTCCCAGGTCTTCACAGGGACATGAGAATTAAATCCATGTAAGTTGCTTTGCCAGCCCCAAGACACTATTTTCCAGAAAGTAGCTGAATTATGGGTCTGTGATGCAGCAATTAACTTCTGCCAATTCATTCTCTATGCCTGTCTCTTTTTCCTTGATTAAATTTTTATATTTCTTCTTTAACAACAGCCATTCCAAAGATAAAGATGCCATATTCAATTTCCTGTATGATTTATATTTTTCAAGTAGAGATTTCTTCATATCTAAACATTCTTGGTCAAACCAGGGTTTAGACTTGAAAGAACAGATATGTTTTCTGGGAGCATTATTACATAACAAACAATTCTGCAGGTGTACAATTAGACTCTGATAAAAACATAAAACCTCTTTTGGTGATTGTACAGATAGAAGGGGGTGTTTTAATCTAAGACAGATTTCTGAGTAAAGGAAGTTTGTTGAGGCTTGCTCTAACTTAACATTCCATTTAACTCAACCCAGGTTCAAACTCAGCATAAAGATCTTGTGCCTCAAGATTTAAAGTTGCAATTAAAGGGAGATGATCACTTTCAGTATGTACATCCACCCTAAAATTTGAGACTAGGTTTAATAAACTGTAAGATACTATTAGTGACACATAATAGGTAGAGAACAGGAATACCCGGCCACACTGGATGAATTCAAGTCTCCAGGGCCAGATGAATTGCATCCTACGATATTAAAAGAACTGGCAGAGGTCATTTTGGAACCGCTTGTTATAATCTTTGAGAAATCTTGGAGGACAGGAGAAGTTCCAGCAGACTGGAGGAGGGCAAATGTTGTCCCCATCTTCAAGAAGGGAAAAAAAGAGGACCCAAATAATTATCGCCCAGTCAGTCTGACATCAGTACCCGGAAAGATCCTGGAGCAGATCATTAAGCAGTCAGTTTCCAATCATTTAGAAAGCAACGCGGTAATCACGAGAAGTCAACATGGATTTCTCAAAAATAAGTCATGCCAGACTAATCTTATCTCTTTTTATGATAGAGTTACTAGCTTGATAGATGAAGGGAATGCTGTGGATGTACATATCTTGATTTCAGTAAGGCCTTTGACAAAGTTCCCCATGACATTCTTGCAATGAAGCTAGTAAAATGTGGGCTGGACAGGGCTACTGTTAGTTGGATTTGTAATTGGTTGACCGACCGAACCCAAAGGGTGCTCAACAATGGCTGCTTTTCATCCTGGAGAGAAATGACTACCGGGGTGCCACAGGGTTCTGTCCTGGGCCCAGTGCTGTTCAATATCTTCATCAATGACTTGGATGAAGGAATAGCAGGCATGGTCATCAAATTTGCAGATGACACCAAATTGGGAGGGGTCGCTAATACGCCAGAGGACAGGATCAAAATTCAAAATGACCTGGACAGATCCTGGGCCAAAGGAGAGCTGGGCCAAAGCTAACAAAATGAAATTCAACAGAGAGAAATGTAAGGTCCTACACTTATGCAGAAAAAATGGAAGGCACAAATATAGGATGGGGGACCCGTGGCTGGATAGCAGTATGTGTGAAAAGGATCTACGAGTCTTAATAGACCACAAGCTGAACATGAGTCAGCAGTGTGATGCGGCAGCCAAGAAAGCCAATGCAATTCTCGGCTGCATCAATAGGAGTATGGTGTCTAGATCGAGGGAGGTACTGGTACCACTCTACTCTGCTTTGGTTAGACCTCATCTTGAATACTGTGTCCAGTTCTGGGCACCCCAATTCAAGAAGGACATGGTCAAGCTGGAGCAAGTCCAGAGGAGGGTTACCAAAATGTTGAGGGGCCTGGAAGCCATGCCCTATGAGGATAGACTTAGAGAGCTGGGTATGTTTAGTCTGCAGAAGAGAAGGTTAAGAGGGGACATGATAGCCATATTTAAATATTTGAAGGGATGCCATGTAGAGGAGGGAGAGGGCTTGTTTTCTGCTGCTCCAGAGACCAGGACAAGGAGCAATGGATTCAAGCTGCAGGAAAGGAGATTCCACGTGAACCTCAGGAAGAACTTCCTGATGGTCAGGGCTGTCTGGCAATGGAATCTGCTGCCTCGGAGTGTAGTGGAGTCTCCTTCTTTGGAGGTTTTTAAGCAGAGGCTGGATGGCCATCTGTTGGGAGTGCTTTGAGGGTGTTCCTGCATGGCAGGGGGTTGGACTGGATGGCCCGTGCGGTCTCTTCCAACTCTACATTTCTATGATTCTATGATTAGGTGGTCAATCATTGAAGCCCTAGTGCCAGATGTAAATGTAAGTTTACCAGATCTAGCTCCTTCAACCCCACCATTCAGCATCACTAAATCTACGTTATTTCTCATTTGTAGAAGGCAGAAACCAGAAAAATTGCATACCTTGTCTTTAAATTGCCTGACCGGTATCAGATTACCTGCTTCTGCTTCAGGGAGGTATTCACCAAAATGGTTATAAATTGTTTCATCATTTGAACCCAATCTGGCATTGAAATCACCTGCCAAGATCACAAGTGCTTCTCGGTGTGTGACAGATGTTTTATTAATAAATTCTTGTAGCTTTATCCACCTATCCTTAATTTGCTGTCTTTGAGATTATAGAGGAAAGTAAACATTTATTAGCAACAATGAGAGTAAATACAGTTATATAACCAGAGCAATTGAAATATTAGGCAGGGAATCAGTGTCACAGATTTCAACTCAAAACTTGGTAGAGATCAATATGCCAAGGCCTCCCCTAGGGCAGCCTCCTCTTACACTAGGGTATGCTTTCAAGAAATGTGTTTCAAAACCATTTAAATCTAAGCTATCACACTCCCAGATCTCTTGGAGAAAAATTATATCATAACTTCTAATAAACTGTAGTGTACTTCTGTAGTGATTTCCAATTTTGAATCCATTCTGAGCAACATGCTTGATAATATATTTTCAAGGATGGTAAATCCAATCCCCCTCTTTCTTTAGTGTCCCGTAATGTTTTGAATCTTATTCTTGGCCTTTTACCTAGCCATATAAATTTTGATATTTTCTTTTCCCAGTCTCTAAATATTTTTCCATTTCAAATTATTGGCAAATTTTGAAATAGGAACATCATTTTTGGTAATAATGTCATTTTAAAAGCATTTATCCTTCCCAAGAAAGATATATTCAATTTGCTCCATTTCTCCATTTCTTTTTTCAATTCTTTCCAGACCATTTCATAATTATTTTGGAACAATTCTTGATTCTTCTTTGTTACATGAATTCCTAAGTATTTTATCTTATTAGAGGATTGGAAACCTGATATTTCCTCGAATTCAGTTTGTTCCTTTTTCAACATATACATAGTCAACATCATTGTCTTCTCTTTATTTATTCTATATCCAGCTACCTTTCCAAATTCTGTAAGACACTCTTGCAATTTCTGCATTGATTCTCTTGGTTCTTCCAAAAAAATAATTACGTTGTCTGCGAAAGCTCTCAGTTTTATTTCTTTTCTCTTTATCTTCAGGCCTTTTATCTCCTGTTCCTCTTTTAGCTTCATAATCAGAATATCCAAAGCCACAATAAATACTAATGGTGATAATGGACATCCTTGTCTTACTCCTTTTGTTATATCAAATTTTCCTGTTGTGTCCCCCGTTAATCACCAATCTTGCTGATTGGTCTTGGTATATCTTTTCAATCCATTTACAAAACACATCTCCAAAATTGCTTTCTCATAATATCCGTTGTAAAAATTTCCATGATATATTATAAAATGCTTTCTCTGTGTGCAAGAAAATCATTGCTGATTTTTCTCCTGGACTTTTGTCATAATAGTCTATTGCATCTAACAGTATTCTCACATTGTCTTTCATATTTCTGCCTGGTATAAACCCAGCCTGCTCTTCTTGAATTTTTTCTTGCAATACCTTTTTAACCATCTTGCCAGCACTGTTGCAAAGATTTTATAATCCACATTCAATAAAGAAATTGGTCTATAATTCTTTTTCTTTCTTTTATCTCTTCCTTCTTTGGGTATCACTACTATGTTTGATGCTCCCCATGTTTCTGTTTTCCCCTCTTCCATTAACTTTGCTATTGTAGCTTGTAAGACGAAGGTCTTAATATTCAGAACTGGATGAAATATAATCTAATTCTCAACTATGAAATACCTGCTGTGGAGATAGCAACCTCGGAGTTATTGGACGGAGTCTCTCTTTGTATCCCCCCCCCCTAGATTTTAAGTCGATTTCATCTAACTACATGGCAGATAAATTCAGTGTTGACTTCTTCCTTTCCATACCATAAATAACTATGCCAGCTGAATCTCAGCTAATGTTTTTTCAGTTCCAGCAATCTTCTTCCAGCAATGTTATCCATTCTTTTATCCAGACAATACAGGAGGATTTGTAATATAATTTTAAATTTGATAATTTTAATCTTCTTCTGTCTTTAGCATTGGTCAATAGTTTCCACTTGTTTCATGGCTTTTTATGCAGCCAT